>VWPU01001861.1:0-103161 GCA_013398955.1 Callaeas wilsoni | reverse complement strand
TGCTGCGGCCGCGGGGCAGTGTCTGCCACCCGCAGCCCCGGCACCGGGCCGCCATCAGCGCCGGTGGCCTCGGCGTGTGTCCCCGCCGGGCCAGCTCCGCGGGCTCCCGAGGCCGCGGGTGCCCGAACGCCGCGCCGCGCTCCCATTGCGGGCAGGGCGGCCCTGCGTGCTTGTGTAAATGGCCACAGAACGTCCCTGTGTCGGGCTGGCGGGGGCTCCAACTCGGAAAAGTGGATGTCAGGCTCAAGAGACAAGTGGGAGATGCTCTCCTTCGCTGTTTTCTTTTTTTTCCCTCTTCCTTCCCCCCCACCTCTTTCCCTTCCCCTTCCCCTTTTCTTTTGATCTGGAGTTTCTGCCTCAGAACGGGGAGAGTCCGCCCGCCGCGACACCGCCGAGTGGGACGGGGCACGAAGAGCAATCCCGGGCTGGCTTGTGCGAGCGGCCGTGTGGGAGGGGGCCGAAGCGCTGACAACCACAAGGTTAAATGCTCACTGCCCCAGAGAGGTGCGTGGGGAGGGAGCTCGCTGCGCGCTCGTCACATGCCTCTGGGCCCTCGGAGAATCCCTCTCCCAGCATCTTTTTTTCCCTCCAGTTTCTTGAAGCCCTCTGAAGTAAACTGATGTAGTGTTATTAATGGGGTCTGTAGTGCTCCGGTGGAAAGTGCGTGTGTTGGAGAAGAGGGAATGAACTTACCTATCTCGTCAGTGAGAGATAACAGTAGAAAGACTTTTCTCGTCCCTCACCCCCTGTGCACTAAGGTAAAAAGGTTAAGCAATGACCGAGGAATTAAACACGGGTAATATCTTACTGGCGTGTGGAACAGGGCTTGTGTTTCTCTCCGACCTCACTTTCAGGGGTGACCCGCATTGCAAGAGTCCCCTGAATTTTGCTCAGCTGCTGAAGGAAGGGAGGAAGGGCTCTTAACATCTCTATTAATACCCCTTAATAATAATAACCGGGTGATGTCTTCATCCCGGTGACTCTCTGCCAGGGGGTGCCTGCCGAGCTGTGTCTGTTTCGGTGTGATTGACAGGCTGCCAGCAGGATGCTGCCTCCATCGCAGGGGCGAGAGGCACAGGTGAGCTGCGAGGAGAGACCGAGATCTGAAGAGGGTTTCCTAATAGGGGTGTTTGGGCTCTTTCACGTGTCGCAGACATACTCATTAAACACGAGGAGCTCGGGGCCGGTGTGATGGTGCTGTAAGGAAATGAAACTAGAACCGTTGATTATCCAGACAGTTCTCAACAGCCTCCTTCCTGGAGATTTCACGAGCGGCTGTATAAAAGGGAATAATGGTGGTGGATGGGAGAGGTAAATAGGAAATCAGTGCGGGGTGCACTTAAAAAAGGAGCAAAGTAGGAAACAAACCCCTGATGAGAGGGATGTGAAGATCCCAGCAACAAGGTGTGGTAATGCCTAGGAGTCTCCTGTGCTGTTGATGGAGTAGTTATGCTTGAGGAGAAATTCTGGTCACTTTTAAAGGTGCGCTGGAGAAATGGGGCACAGGAGGTGAGACTCAGAGAAGAAACTCTTTTTATGAAGAGGTCATTTTACCTTCGTAAGTTTCTTTCTGCCTGATTCAAATGGGCTCCACTTGCCCGCTCATCTGTGAATGTTAAAAGGGGATGCTGGACCTGCATAGGTTACAAATGGACTAAAATGGAAGCTGTTGCTAACTAAACCAATTCCTTTTGAAATCAAGCTTGAATGAGCTTGTTAATAAAAATGGGTCTGTTTTACTCCCATAAATGGCCCTTTTTTTTCCTTTTATTTTTCTTTTTCCCAGAAGCTGCTCTGATTTTTACCATCTAAAAATCCCAGCGTTGTGGCTACTATCCAATTCTCCCCTTGATTTAAGAGGCTTTGCCATGTAGGGTTTTTCTTTGAGGGGCTTTCTTCTTTTGAGGTCTCTGGCAGCGGTGGGGGTATTCATAGTTATTACTGCATAGGGAAGGCAGGATTTGAGGATTACCCCTCCCAGAAGTCCTGGTGCATCGCAAGGAGGACACTTGCTGCCTTGTAGATATGTGCCCCTTGCTTTTGCATCCCTGAAGGCTGCTTGGGAAGCTGGGGCCATGGCCATGGCCTCAGAGGCAGCTGCCCACTCTTTCAGCTCGGGGCCTTAGGGCTGGGTGCCAGCCCGGGTGTGACACCAGGATCGCCCCAGTGGTGCGTAACTGTGGATTTGCGTTTCCACTCCGGGTTTGTGAGCGAAAAGCTTCCTTGGCAAGCACGCTCTGTGGTGCCGAGAAGTACTAGAGACTCAGTAATACTTTTCTGTGGGTCTTCACAGATATCATTGAGGACGAAGGGGCAGACTGGAAAAATAACAACAATAATAATGTTTTTGACTTGATGTGTTGTGGCATCGCGTCAAGTTGTGTCAGGGAGGTAACAGCATTTTGTATGTTTGAAGTGACATAGTATAACCTGACTGATGCAACATGACTTGATATTAGAAAATACTGGTTCACAGTGGAACTTCGGCAGGTATCTTCCCTGAACAAACGTTAGGAACTGAGAGAAGAGGGACAAGAGGGGTGGGGGAGAGAAAGGTTGAGAGAGAAAAACTTCGGGCTTGCATTTTAGTCATTTCCACTGCGTAAATCACTGCAGAATTTGCTGTGGGCAAGCCAACCTACGCACCGTGCAGCGCATTTATAAATTTTGAGATAATGAGAGTTAAGATATTTCTCAAATACATAAATGTTTTGATCGCAAAGACCAGATTTCTGCTTGAAAAAGTAAACTGACATCAGGTAGCATGATTAATTCCAACCGATTGTGTTAATTGTAGTTGACTTAAATTGCTGTGCAAATGTGTTGGGGGTTAGAAAACTTTTTTTTTAATTGTTGGTGTGTGAAATGAGTAAGCAGATAAAGTATTTTAAAAAATTTGTTCGCACAGGGAGTAATCCAGCCTGTATGACGTGATGGAGCAGTAAAAGAATAAAATGTACATTGATCCGGTACTGCGTATTTTTTCGTGAGTGCATTATGTCTGCTAGTTTGCTCTGCTGCAGAAGTCAGCTGTGACAGACAATGGCAAGTTCACTTTTATCAAAACCCTTCCTTTCTTGTAGTTACCAAATAGTGGAAGTTGAAAGGTACCGTACATTTTGGGATAAGTCTGTCCTTTTTGAAGGTGACAGGGTTGAAAAGTACGCAGACAGAAAGATGGAACATTCTTGGAGTTTACCATTTTCTGATGGAGGCCAGTAGTATATTGAAAGTATTAGTGCCTCAAATCTAGAAAAGCCTATGTTTTCGTTAGTTTTTGCACGGATGCTTTTAACTATTAGACTTTAATCTTTGGGATAATGTCCTCCTCCTTTTTAGCTTGTGGCACTTCCTAAAAGAAAGTGATTATTTATGGTGGTTGCACTCTTACGCTAAAATACATATTCAACACTTGCAAACTAGTATCACTAGGAAACAGGAGTTGTTAGAAGCACTAGATGAAAACAGTTCAATGTAAAATGATACATTTAACATCAAATATTCTCAAGGACTGCTAGGATTAAGTATTGTGAATGAAGGGGGAAGGAAAAGCCACTTCAGCTGGGGATAAGGAATCTAATTAAAAATCAGTATTAAGGATATATAACTTGAGCCCGCTATCCTGCTCTTTAGAGTACCGTTGTATCAGTTGTAAAGGGGAGGAAGAAGTATCATTAAAGCAGAAGTGAAATGTTTTCTCAGATTAAAAGACTGAGATGAGTGAAGCGGTGCAGTTGATCTTGGTAGCGAAGTGTCTGATCCCGCAATCCTTGCGAGAGCCATTGGAGACAACAGATGACTTGTCTGAAAAAGGACTGAGAGTTGCAGGATGAAGGATAAAAGACGTGGGCCCCCAACTTGTCACTCAATATTTGGGCATTGATGGCATTTCTGAAAAGTGGAGCAAACCTGTTAAGGCTTTGTATCGCGTTTGATTAGGTAAATTCATTTTAATATCGACCTAGTGAAAATGGAGCTGCATTCTCTGGAGTACACCCTGAAACTGACATACGAAAACAAACCCAAAATGTTTGTGCCGAAAATTAGTATCAAGTGTTAGGTCACCAGAGATGTGTGAGATGTAGCTGGGAGCAGCGGGGCTGGTGTAACGCAGCCGGCATCAGCTGCGGAGAGTTCTGAGCCTCTGACCTGCCCGAGCTGCTGTGTGGTGTCAGACAAAATCCCCGCTCGCGGGGAGCAGAGCCGGAGCATCCGCCGTGCCCTGGCCCCGCAGAGGACAAAGAGGCGGCGGCGCAGGTGGCCCCGCGGCCGGCGGCACCTGGGCGGGGGCCGGGCGGGCTGCAGGTGGTGCTGCTGAGCCGGGAAGCTGCGCTCCGCCAGGAATCCCCGGCAGGAGCACGAGAGGGGGCCCTGGGAAACGCGTGCATTTATTCATTGCAAGTGTGCAGGGCTCACCAATTGAGAGGCAGAGGCAGCACTAGTCGGGCTTAGGTATTCTACCCTCTCTGAATATAATTTCGGATTTAGATTCGGCTTAAATCCAAAGGGAAAACACTTTATAAGGCTGAAAGCTGTGTAGTTGCAACAGCCAGGGTTATGAGCTATCAAAGGCAATTACATTAAAATAGATTATACTGTGTAAATTGAGCCATTTAGGAGGTGAGAACCAAAGAAACAGCTCTGATCCCCCTTCCTTCTAAATTGCCGTTTTAGTTCCTTGCAATTCTGAGGCACAGAAGTAGGTGAGACTGCTTTTGTATGTGCAAAGTGCTTTATTTCTGAGTGTAATTCTAACTGAGTGCAATCTAGGTTAAAAGCTGGACAACTGGGTAATTAGAGCTCACTTGCTGCTAAAGGACGATCAGCTGTACCGTAGCTCATTTGTGTTCCCAGAGACTTGCTCTCCTCTCCCCTGAGCGGAGGCTGCTGGAGAAGAAGCATCTGTGCCCGGACTTTCCTTGATTGCGGAGATGATGGTGCTGGACAAGGAGGACGGTAGGTGGGCTGAGATTGTGTAAGCCTGTGCTTGGTGTCTTCTGTGTGCTGCTAATGTAGAAATAAATAGTTTTGAAACAGATGTGCGCCGCGCATTTCAGAGTGCTCTGCTTTGAGCTTCTGATGTTTTTCTCTTGTGTAGGTAAAAGCGTGCTTGCTCTTTATTTTTTTTATCTCTTCTCTGACATGATCGGACAGCCAAGAAGGGTTTACTCCAGGCTCTGTCTGCTGAAGGACATAGCAGAAACAGCTTGAATTTTTTTTTTTTTAAATATCTGTGTAGATTTTTCTTTCTGCAAGTTACTCTAATATATCCATTTTAGCCTGTTTGTTCTAACAGCTTTTATTGTAAATCTAATTTTGAGATTTTCTTTCCTTTTCACTGCGTGCCATTTAGGTCTATTTAATGTGCGCCTTTAATATCTATTTCTCACAGCTTTTCTTCATAGCTATAAACATAATGACAATAAACTAATAAGCTGCTGTGGCAAAAAAAAAACAACATTGGTTTATTCTAAGAATTTAGAATAATCCCTTCTTTTAGTGGCAGAAGTGGAAGTTCATTTGAGAGGTAATTTCATGAATGAAGCTGAAGGAGAGCTTGACTTATTTTAGGACTTCATATGTGCTTATGTTTTTAAGCTGACTAGTCCTTATCAAGGATGCTTAAGGGGAACAAATTGATGTGAGGAATATCGGACAGTGTTAGTTAGTAGCCTGAATGACCTGGTGCTGTCTTTTGCACGTTGCCTGCCAGGGTCTGCAACTTAACTGCTCAGTCATCAGTAGTTTCTGGGATGAAGGTGGTAAGTCCAATCACAACTTTTTAACTAACTTTTTTTTTCTAAGACTGCGTTTTGGCTTAGGTCTTCCCTTATAGCTCATACACTGAAAGCAAGGATTAAAACTGAGGCAGAGCAGAACGCTCCTAAAGCCATCCACATGGACTTCCATCGATGGCGCTGCCTCTTGCCAAGGACCTCTGCCTTTAGTGGCACTTTGTGCTTGGAAAGTGGGAACTGCGTCTGAACTTTTAACAGGCATTTCTACCTATTATCTCCTTATTTCTTTCCACCTTTATAAATGGATGAAGTGTGCTGTGGAATGGATTTCCCTAATCTTTTAAAATTTATTTCAGAAATTTCTCTAAGTGTGGGGAAAAAAAAAAAAGCCCTAGCATAGGTCGTTGCCATTCAAAAGTAGGAGAAATTACTGAATGTCTGTAAGACTGTAGACAGGAAACAACTTTTCACAGGGAGCAAAACCACTTGGAGAAATTGGAAGTTGGGCATTTTGGCAGTAGCATTGATTTTACTTGAATATATGTATTGCTTTTTAAAATATTTATGAGAAAAATAACTTGTAATTCAAAGTCACTTACTTTCCTGTGTTGGGGTCATGTGTTTTGTGACTAGTACTGAAAGCTGCTCAGTGCTATTAAGTTGAAATTACATGATTTTTATTCCACAACCCATACTGTCTTCTAGTATTTTAAAACTGAATTAGTACTGCACTGGAGAATAATTAGGAAGGCTTGACTATTGAAAGACCAGAAGTCTTCTGCTAAAGTTTCTCTTCCCTCTCTCCTTTCCTTGCCTCTCAAAAAAATGGAATATTTTAGACCTAGCTCTTTGAGGTCTTATCTTGTTATAAATTTGATTTCTAGAATTCTCCATCTGGCATGTTCATGCAAGTAGAATTTGAATCTAGTTTCTGGGATGGCACATGAGGTTTTGTTTCGTGAGGCATTTGGGACAATGAAAAAATGTGGACGTTTCACAAAGACTTGACACCTTTAAAATATGAGACCAAGCAGAAATGCATCATTGTCAATGAGTGCCTCTTGTATGTAGATTCAGTCATATTTGGACTCAGAGTTGACCAATGTGAGGTCAAAGTCCATGTATAAGTTGTCATGCCTGTCTGAATTTATTCTCTGCGAATTAAGTTGGCATCCCAAAACTGTGAAATAATCTTATTCGTGGAGGGAAAAAAAATAAATCACGGGCTTTATTTCTGTTAAGATCTCATAAGTTCCTTTGTTAACACAGTAGAACTTTAAAAAAAAAAGCGTAGATGTGGAGCATCTGTTACACATCTTCTAGATCAGCTTTGCAGTTGACTGGCCTGTGGATAAAAGACACGCTAAGTGCTTGAGTATTGCTTATGCTGGGAAAACAAATGAAGCTAACAGGGTTTCAAAGGCTTTGAAGCAGTGTCACTCTCAGAGGTGTTCAGTTGTTTTCTTTGGCAATATAAGTTGAAGCAAGCTAGTTTACTTTATTAGAGGCATAAGGCTACTCTTGTAACCTTCCTCTGACTAAGATGAATTTGGCTGACTGACCTTATTTCTTTCTGGACCACACGTGTTGTGCTGGGTTTGGGTTTTTTGGGCGTTTTTTTCCCCTCCTTAGGATTCATCTCTTTTAAAGGGCGGCAGCATTTTCTGTATTTTGTTAAATCTCCCTTTTCAATTTGTGCCTCCCTACAGAACTATGTTCTGCTATGATGGAGCAATGCAAATCAAGTAGAATAGCCCAAATTAATTCTTCACATTGGCGGCAGTATGATTGCCTGCATGGAATCAATAATGCATCATAGAGGGATCAAATTTTGGAGTATAATGTGTGAATAATGCTTGACACAAAACAAAAATTCAGTCATCATAATAGCAATTAGGAGAAAGCTGCAGCTTATCCCAGCTGTAATCTCTGCTAACAATGAAGCACAGCCTGGTAATCAGCATGTATGGTATGAAATGCACTAATAGAAATCACGGCTCTTTGTTATGTGCATGTGGGGTGAAAGTTTCCTTTTCAGCTAACTTGTGCTGTGTTAACCAGACGTGGCATCCTTCAACCAAATTGTGGAGTATGTGTGCACTTGTAAAAACACTGATCAGCTGCATGTTCATCCTGATGTTTGCATAGACAGGAGCACCCCAAATCACGGATCCTTTGTGTTTTCGAGCAGAACTCTGATTAAACAGATCACAAGAGTAGGCTGAGTTAATAACATATCGGAGGACTCCATTAAACATGTAGCTTGGTTTTATATAGAGAGAAAATGTCATAGTTTCTTTAAAAATGGAAAGGAAAACATGGATACTCAGTGGTTGTGTGTGTTGGGGTTGAAGAATGGGTCTTAGATTGATGGGAAGTATCTAGGGCAATGGATATTAGGTAATTTGAAACTGGGTTAGTAGCAGCAGTTGGCTTCCCTATTGTGTGAGAGCCCATCTTGCCCCGCACAGAAGGTAAAAAACTTCAGCATTTGGATTTAGAAAAGCAGAAAAATGGATTGTATAATGTCAGTGACAGGAATTGTGCCACAGCGCCCTGGCCAGGACAGCAGGGCCGTGGGCTGGCTTCACAAGGGAGTATGCCAGCTGCCATATGGAGGTACCTCTAGATAGGTAGATGGATATGTAGACACACCTATCTCCAGCAACACAGGTCCAAGCAATCCTGTTCTGTCAATAAAAATCATTATACACACAAAAGTAAGGCAGGTACGAATTGTGCCACGTCGGAAGAAGAGCTGCTCTGCGTGCTGCTAGTATCTTTTGTTTTCCCTTGAGTGTACCTTTCCCAGGTGTGCCTACTGAGGAGTCATGCAGAGAGAGAGAAGGGGAGATGGCACAGTGGCTTTTCCTCACATGACATGGAATTATTTTTTTTTTTGCCTAATGTTCCTGAAGCATTCTCTCTTTTTCCTTTTTATGTCCTGTGCTCTTCTGCCTTGGACCTTCTCCATGGTCCATTGGTGTCTAGCTTACCATGTATGAAGAATCCCTATACATCTTCCCAGACATCATCTTATTCAAAGAATGACTTATAAAGGTCAGAAAAGACCTTGTTTTTGCCTACTTATCTGAGTTACCTGTTGGTTTTTTGAGGGCTTGATCTTCACGCGTATGGTTTTGGTGTAATTTTGGAGGTTTGGTCTGGCTGTAGTTCATGACACAGTGTCCTTTTGTGACTCAAAAGTACAGTAATGGATTAATATATTCATGAAGAGGAGATAAAAAGTTGTCGAGAAGTATTCTAAATGAAATCGGAGCACATTCGGCAGCAGAACACGAGACTCAGTTTGGCAATAAAGCACCAAAAAAACACTTGGACTGTTTCTCTGGAGCTGACCAAGTGTGGAGCTAGAGGTAGTTCTTTCCAGAGATTCTCTCTGCCCCTGAAATGGCAAATACAGAAACATGGCAGAACCACAGAGTAGTAAAGTAATTGCCTAAACCTATTCAAGAAATGGAGGCTACTGTAGTTGGAGCACTGGTAACCTAGATATCCATTTAAAGAAATCTCATCCTACGGGAAGAAGAGGAGTGAAGCGAGGTAGCAGGCCTAAGAGGAGCAAACCGCCTTGTATAGGAGGATGGCAGGCAATCAAATAGTTCCTAGTGTTTGTTGAGACTAGATAGCTGAAGGATCTGGGTGGGATGTCATCATACTTCCTTCCCAGATGCTGTTGACGCGTGATAATTGTCTGGTTGATGTAACGAGCCTTGAAACAGTGTAAGGACATTTTTCAACTTGGGTAATAAGGCAAAAGAAGCAGCTTGTTCTTGGAAATCAGTTTGCTCTAATTTTGGTTTAATGCAGTAGAAAGTATACTTGATACCCTGGCAGCAGAACATAATTCGTCTTCTTTGGAGTTAGTGTTAAATTTTATTATCTTTAATAAATACAACGTGAACATGTCAGCCTGTTTGTCATAGCCATTCCAAAAATGCTCTCTTATGGTAGAATCTTCGGAAAAATTCCTTTTAAGAGCAGTGCATTATTAATAAAGTAATCCATTAGGTCTGGTGATAAAGGGTCACAGCAGAGTCTGAAATACGTTTCTTAAATGGTTAAGAAATTTATCATGGTTGGAGGATTAATTGATTTCATTTGGAGGCTTTCTTAAGGTTTTCAGGCATTGTGTTTAGAGATGGTTTTATTCTCTTTGGAAATGTGCTTGCTGCTCAAAGTTTTGCTTCGCTGTCATTAGCATGAACTATTACATTTCTGCTAAAGGCAAACTGTTCTTTTAGCATTATGACTGATTGCATCTGCGAGGTGTCCTACTTAGGTAAAGAATATGAAAGTTTATGGCAAATAAGGTATTTTACTTGAAATCAATTCAAACTCAGAGTAATGGTATCAAGCATTAAGTGTTGCAGTATAAGAACAAAGAAGGCACTGCAGATGCTGCTAAATGCTGAACTATAAAACTCTAATGGGTCTATATCTTTTAAAAATTGGACAGAATTGTCATCATTTAGAATACATAGACATTGTTTTAAACTGTATAGAAATCACTGCCCCCAACTTCAATAATGTGCGTAACTGTTGCCAGGGAATGATTTATTCAGTGAATGTAGCTCCTATTCACTGAAGACTTGGGGGTGGAGGGGAGGGTGTTTTAAAATGAAAGTTGTTCACTATTAGATTAACATAATTAAACCTATAGATGGTCTGAGAATAATTCACCACAGCTACTGTTTTTTCAGTTCTCTGTATGTGTGTGTTTTCTCTGTCCTCCAATGGGATGAATCCCAAGCCCAAGTTTCCAAGCACGATGTGGGGTACTATCCTTGCAAACAGATGCTCAACTCTCCAGTGAATGTTCTTGCAAACTACTTTCTACTTCCATTCCATATCAAAGCAGATAATGGATGCTCTTCTCCAAATTTAGAAGGTTTTTTAATTTCATTAAACATTTTTGAATTCTTTACGCCAATGTTCAGAGTTCCTTGCCTGCTAATCAAACTCTGAAAGGGTGATTTGGGCAGTTAAAGTATTATTTGCCTTCTTTTTAAACTATTGATATCAACAGTTCTAGTTTCTCTTAAAGAAAAAGTGGATGATTGTTGCATATTCATGACTGAACTGCAGAGAACTTGGACCAGAATTAAACAATTAACCCTCTCGCCAATGTAAACATCCATTTGAGTAGAAGCCAGGGATGTTCCTACTTGGTTTATTATGGATCTCAGATATAGAAATGTATTCCGGAGGACTGTGTTTCTAATAAATAAAAAGGCATAATGAGAATGTAACTGGGAAGGAAGACAAAAGCAGCCATGCTTTAAATTGTTAATGATGGTGCCAGTGGCTGCAGCTTTACCACAGCTGTTTAAATTGATCAGCTAGTGAAAATGTTTTGTTTTGGCATTTTCCCTGCATGTGCAACTCTTTCGAAGGGACTTCTGGAAGCTTTTCAAAGGGGGAATCATGATCTTTTTTTAAACTAGGCATAGAGCACCAGAGTTTCCAGTATTTTGGTATCCAGTATTTAAGGATGCAGTTCAGTTTTTCTTTTGTAAAGTTTTTGGCTGATGAGACATTATTTCCCCTAGATTTCCTTTACCACTTTTTTAAAATTTTATTTTTCTTTCCCCTCCACAAATACTGCAAATTACTCACTACCCATAAAAGCCGAGGCAACAGCACACTTTCTAGATATCTTTTTTTTTTCCCCCCCATCTCTATTTTACTGATGCTACCGAGCTTGATTAGAAAAGCAGAAAGGGGCTGTGTCGATTTGCTATGCATCTTTTGGTCAAGCATCCAGTGTGAAATTGTTCTGTAAAATGTACTTTTTCAGAGGGAACTCGCTCCTAATTTATTTCCTGGTTGGCTCTACCTTGCAGCTGAAGTGAGTTAACCAATACCTCTTTACTGCTTGTATCCTTTCCTTCTGTTCCACAGAAATGGGTATATGTTTCGAAAGGGTGCAATCTCTTCAAGGCAGGTAGGGCGGAGAAGATTGGACTTCCTGTGTGTTGACAAGTGATGTGGTAGAGATGTTTGGGCAGAGGACTGGCGTGAACTGGTGAGCCTCGGTGTCTTTTACAGAACACCTCCTCCCTTGAGCTCATGAGCAGACCTGCCTGGGACCTTGTGTGAAGCCTCTTCCTGGCACTCTTGGTGGCAAGTGACTCCTGGACTGGCCATGCCTTAGATAGTGTTGAGCAGCCAGGTTTCTGCATTAATGTACTTGCAGTGAGGGTGGGTACTGAACATTATTCAGAATCCATTATATATTTATCCTTATACTCCTTTGTGGAAAATGATTTCTGTAAGTACCATGTTACAGTTATGAAAGCCTAAATAAGCATCAGTCTCAAACCCTTTGACCTGTCTGCACAGAATGGAGATCTGTTTTGAAAAGGACTCCTTTATATCTGTTTTTACTCCATGCCCTTCCATTCATTTGCCTATACAAAGCAATAAAGGGTAAAACCAAAGTAACATAAATTGGTCTGTCTTCCTGAATCCATGTCTCGCTAATGTACCCAGATTAACTCAACTGTAAATTGTCTCCTTTGGATGTCGTGTCTTGCTAAAAGTTTCCTATATGATTCATGATTTGGATTGCTTTTAACAGCTATTGGCTAAGCAATATGGTAAATGTACAAGGTGATGCAATTGGCATTAGTGAGAGGATGCACAGGAGCATGTAATGCAGTCAATACTACATTAACTACTGATGCCCAATTACAGAAACTGGAAGAGTGGCTTTTAGGAGCATTAGGACTTGCAGAAGAGCTGAGATCACCTGCCGCTCCTTGCCTAAAAGCTTCACCCTTTACGTGCTGGGATCAAAGCAAACATTTAGTTGCTATTTTGTCATGTATAACAACGAAGGCGTTTCCCCCCCTTATTTTTTTCCAAAAAGTGTCACACTGATGCTTTTAGCACATATAAAATCCTATCTCCATATTTCAAGACTCTACTTCCATCTCCTGGGGCAATACTTTATTTGAATAAAAACTCTTTAACCACCTCTGCATTTATTGTTTCTCTGAAGCTTACTATTTCAGCCAGTTTTTCTTTTAAAGAAATACTAAGTGATATTTAGTGTCCTATTTCAGTGTTGCAAACTGGGCTTCCCTTTGCTCCCCCCAGCTTCTTTCCCTTTTCTAATCTGTACATGATTGTTTGTGACCTCAGCTGGCTCCAAGTCTCTAAAAAGTGTTTTAAAATACAACCAGATACCACATAAAACAGGGTATTTGAGTGTGCAACCTCTCTGCAGTCCACATTCAAATTAAGCACACATTGTTTCCACCACTGCTTTTAAACCCATTTGCAGTAGACGGCAAAGGACCACATTATACTAAAAGACAGTGCATACTTTTAGATTGAGCTGTGTGATCACAGCTTCTAAATCTGTTTTAAAAATAATGAGCAATGTCACTGCTGCATGGCAAAGCTAGCAACCCACAAAGTTCCTCTGGACTTGGAGTGAGATGGGAAATTAAGCAGCTCTAAGAACACTGAAATATTTTAATATAAAAGACAGCTGGCAGGTGGCTTATTGCTCTTGTTGCAGCATTTGTCTTTACTTCCAGCTATGATACTTGGCATATCACTGCTGCTTTTAATCCTCAAAGCATTTTGCCAGTATTGAGGAATTTGTGCACGCCAAGTGATCATCCCCTGGAACTCAGGCCTGGCTATCTGGGGGATAGATATGCCTGACCCCCATGAAGCATGGGTGGGCTTTTGCGTTTTAGCTGTCCCTGGTTGGTTCCTCTCTGCTTTCCCTCTGCGCAGCCCTTGCTGCTCTGCCCCGCCAAAGAGGACGGTGGGATCTGCAATGCCATCTCTTGCTGTGGCACAGTGCTGGGCCTGGGTCCCACCTTGCCTGCTGTCCCATGCTGGGTTAGGAGGTCAGACCTCTGCAGAAGGGAGAAATAATTTCTGGATCTTCTGGGAAGGACAGAGTGCTATTGAAACAATTGCTCTCCTTGACTGTTTTGGGGACAGTTTTATTGATCTCCTCTCAACTGGCAATTTTAATTTTGGGGGTTTTTTATCCCTGAGGTTTGGACCGAGGAATTGCAGGTTGTTGAAGAAAAGCCTTCGCTAGCCTGTCTTCCTGCCATAATTATGAGCACTGGTCACGTTCCCCTCTTACTCCTGCCACAATTGTGAGTGTTGGTCTCGTCCCCCTCTTCCATTTCATGGGGGCAACGGGAAAAAAGGGGGTAAGACTGCTGTAAAACGTCCTGATGGTCTATAGGCATTTCCTCAGTGACCTTTTTTGTTGTTGTTTTTTTGGTAGATGGTGCCTTAACTTCTGAGCCAGCAATTGTGTTGATTTTCCATGTGTTTGCTCCAAAACCCCCTGGAGCTCTGCCCCATAGCTGGGTATAGGGCTGGTCCGGGGTGTTTGCTGCGGCCGGGGGCAGGAGGGGCAGGGGCAGAGGAGGAGCCTGTTATTTTTAAGACTGACTGTTGCTTTCAGGTGCCGATCGATGCTCTTTTGAACGTCTGGGGGAGGAGAGCAGAAGGTGACCTGCTGGTTTTCCCCTTGCACTAATGTGTTTAAAAGGTGGCACCAGCAGTGGGGGCGTGGGGGAACTTGGCTGAGCTGTGCCTTCAGCGCGCTTGAAACGCAGACAAGTATCCTGAGCTTGATGCACTTTCCAAGCTGTACAAACAATGTTTGAAAAGTCTGAAGTACCCAGCAGGGCAAGTCAAAACGTCCTTGAGCAACTTTGTATTTAGACAGTGTTTTCTCTTTGCCTTTGATCAGGAGGGAACAGATGTGTCTCCTCTCATGTGTGTGTTTGTGCACACCCCCTGATGTACACGCATTCCCTGTCCTTGTGCAGGGCTGCAGGATTTAGGGTGCGCTGTTATTCCTCTTTGTTCTTTCTTATTATTGTTGTTCTGTTGCTTTTTTTGTTGTTGTTTTTCCAGGAAATCTAAGTTGGAATTTAAAGAGGTTAGTAAGTTTTTAAAGGTTTTAAACAAGGTTTTAACTTACTCTCGCTCATTTCTTTATCTCTCTTTAACTTGGATAGAGTGGGAAAAGAATATATATAGTAATGCTCCCTTTAAAAAAAAAAAAAGTATGCATATATAATCGATTCCTTGGCTAGGTTTTTGGGGGGCAGGTTTTGAGCATTTGGTCTAAGTGGGCTGCTCAGTGAAATTTGTACATTCATAAAATAGCTGATTGAAAAGCAATATTTCAGATAAATACAAGCCAGCGATCTATCAGCAGTTGTAATAAAAGCTGGGCTTCAGGCTGTGATTTTATTTTGAAATAATAAGAATTGCTTTATTCTTTTTACTTGAGTTACCATGGTAATTCTGTCGTGTAGCAGTGTTATATTGATTTAGAAAGTGGACAGTAATATTTCTTTTGTGTTATTCTGTTTCTAGGGGTTGATTTCTAATTTCCACTTGGAGATTACTTTTATAAATTTCTTAAGTCCTTCCACTTTTTTCTCTAGCAGTGTAATTTTCCTCTCACACATTGCTATTTTCTGAGCTTATTGGTTTGCTCTTATTTTAAATTAAACTTGCTGGTTTCAAATATTGAAATGACATCTTTGTCTGTGTCTGTACTTTGGTTTAGCAAAATATTACAGTCTGCTGTTTTATGCTTAATAATTTAAGGGAGGCTTTATGTCTGCCATCAGTGGTTGTTGGTAACTCATGACTAAACCAACACAGAGCTCAAACCTCTGACATTTTAATACCATGTAATGGTGCTTCCACCCAACACAATGTTTGGGTTTTTCTTTAATCTGCCTTGTGTGTGTGCTAAAAAGAATGCCAATTAAATTCTGAAGAGATCCAGGAGGAGTTTTTGGGTGGAGCTGGCTCTTGGCCGCTTTAGGTCTCTGTCATGCTTGAGAGAACCAGTGGTTTTATCTATGTCATAGGTACCCTTCCTGGCCACCCATATTTCTCTTGCAATTAAGAAGCTTCAAGTTTTCTAGAAGCAAGATTTTGATTTGCAGAAGTGCTTGTACACACTCGGTGGCTGGCAGAAAGTAACAAACTCCTTTAGCTCTGTACAGGATTGCTATATAAGGTTTTGCCAACCATCCCGATTCTGTGCTACCTTAGCTATGGAGCATGGCTCTTAGATTGCTGCTGCTTTAAGAAACGACAGCCTAAACAGGATGTAGCTGTTCCTTGTGGCATCTCTTTCTTTTTTTGTGAATGAGGAATAATGCTTCTATTTCGAACCTGGGAGAAGAGGCAAAATGAACCTCAAGCATCACTGTCTTCAGAAGTGGTGTTTTAGATCCTGAAACCAAAGCCATGAAATCTGCTTTCCAACAGGAGTCATTCAGCTCACCTTTTAGTACAGAGGCTGGGATACCTACTTTGCGAGCACTAAGGACAGATTTCCTGTTGGTATAAAAGTACCACTGATAGGTTTTGTGGTGCAAGTAACTGGTGGGAGAGGGACTGAAGTCTCGTGCTGTTGCCCCTTGGTTTCATTCCTGTATGAGGCTCACAACAGTAAGAAAAGGAGCCCAGGAACCCCAGCTGATCTCTTCGGGGATCACTGGAACATCTACAAGCAGGAATACCCCCAGCTGGAAAGGGCAGAAGAAGAGGAAAAGGGTGGCTTGGACAGATGGTGGCTGACCTCAGAAGGACTGAGGTGTGAAGTAGCTGGTGAAAGGCAAATGCAATCCTGGAATGAATTGAACAAGAAACTGCTAATAATGATTCCTGTTAATAATGCTGGAGAGAGACACTGGTAGACCTTGTCTGCTATGGGTAACTTGCAGATCCCTCATGCTAAGGGCCGGTAAATCCATGTAGAAGTAGGGGCAGAGAGGATGCTCATGAAGAGCAATCTGTGCTTCAGTTCATCTGCCTTTGCGAAATGGAGGCTGACTGGTCTGGATAAGCACTCTGGGAGGGGAAACACCAGAGAGGAAGGGAAGTGGCCTTTTTACCACAAAACATTAGAACAAGTAGTTGGAAATGGCCAAGAATGTTTCTAGGCTAGCAATTTAAAAGCTTCTGGGCTTCTGGTCTCCAGATCCACTTTCCTCAGAGGATAGTGGAGGCATGAAGCTGACTTGCTTGGGTTAGAGAAAGGGATGGTGCAATAGCCTCTGGCTGCAGGAGCTGAGACTCTCTAGTCCTTCTCATCAGTCCACGTTGAGGCATTTATGTCGCAGCCTGTGAAGCTCTGTCAATGTTTCCATAAAACCCCTGTATTTTCATGAACATTCATTTATGGCGAAAGTCTGCACGTAAGATCCTGCCTGAGGTTACCTTTTTCTTCCCTATTAAAATTTTATAAACCTGTCACTTGGCTGGGAATTTTAGTTTCCTGTGAAAGTAAAATAGAAGGGGGGCCCTGATGGGGAAGCATGGAGGTTATAGTGTCATTTTCTTCCTCAGTGCTCCCTTTAAAAATAAATAAATAAATAAAAGGGCACAAGCTACAATCTTACGGGTGAACTCCTTGATGAGAATGGCAAAAGCCATGTCTGCAGGTTCTGAACTTCTTTTCAGTGATGTGATTTGGTTTGATCTGAGTGTGAAAATGCATAAGCAGCTGCTGCTCCCAGAAGTCTCCCCTAGCTTTTCTGTGTGCAGGTGTTGCCTGCGCTGTTCAGCTTGAGAGCAGTGATCCACAAACTTTAAAACCTTCAAATAGGTCCTGACCTGTGAGGCTGTAATGGCCCTCGGAGCCTTTACGGCCCGTCAGATGATGTCTGTTACACATTAGTCTGTAATAGCTCCAGAATAAATAACTTCTTTTTTTTTTTTTTTAACATCAGTAATTATATCTCTCCACAATGGAGTGCAGTGGCTCCTTGTGCTAAAGCACAGTTTTAAAGTAATGCAACAAGAGACTGTTTAATGTCTCTGACAGTCTGGGTGCTGAGCACGGGTCCTCTGTTTTCTTTCTTCAGCATTTTCTTTCTCATTGTTACTCATATTGCAGCAAATGCATGCTACCAGGAACTGGCATCTCACTCCAGATTCTCTGTGATGTGGTAAACAAATACCTCATACTATGGGTCTCCTCAAAATAATGATCTGGTCTTTCGCCATCACAGCTGCTTTTCAGGAAGAGCTTCAGCTGATTATTTGCAATCTTCTTAGTAGGGCTCTGTGCTCAAGAGAGCAATCTTGCCATGGTGGGAAAAAGGACTAGATGATTTAATGGACTTTTTTTATAATCATTTTACTCTGTATCTGATCTTTTTGTGGGATACAGTGCTGCTTGCATCCTAAGTTGGGATTTGGGTTTCCTACCCCCTACCAAAAATGTATTTTCTTTCCCTATGGTTCATTCAATTATAACTCTAGGATATATCTTTTGGGATTGAGTAATTGGCTAGGTCAGAAGTAATCTTTATTTTCACTAGAGAGATGTTTACAAACTGATGCTGTAGTATCTCTTTAAAACCCACTGAGAATCTGATTAAAGGCCTGAGGATCTTCTGCAAAGATTGCCTGCTCCCAGTTGACTTGAAAGGGTCAGCATGCTGTCACAGTTTCGACGACTAAGAATTAACTTAAGGCTGATTCAAATGCTACTCTCTGTGTACAGCATTGATTGGACTGCTTTCAGATGGCAAGAGGTAACTTTATCCTGCAGCATGTGTGAACTCCATTTAGTTAAATAGGGAAGCTGAATGAATATGCTTGCTTGTGGCATGGGAGCTCAAAGGTGAACACGTTCTACCCCTTCTGCCCTGAATTAAAGACTTTGGGGAGGATGGGAGAGAAACATAATTCCTGTGGTAGCATGCTTGGGATACTGACTGCTGCAGCTGTTCTTCGGCAAGTGCAGCTCCTAGGTATCTTTCCTTCTCTTCCCCTGTGCACAGTCTACCCCGTGGGCTTGACCATAATGAGATGGGATTGCTTGTAGTGGAAATGGCAGCAGAGTGCTCTTTTGAATGGGAAAATAAACCCTAGACCAAATAAAATGAGCTTGGTGCAGCGTTATCACTGCTCCTTTTTCAGGAATTGAAGATTTTTAACCTGGTTTCATGTGAGCATCAGTGTTCAAAGGCATCGTGCATTAATGTGGGAATGACATTAATGGTGCTGACTCACACAAGCCTGTGGGGTTTGTGGTGTCATACTTGCAGTTGCTAGCCTTGGAGTAGCTTTTAAAAAGGTCCTGCTGAATGCAGCCGCCTCACACAGTGATGGGCTCAGTGGGAAGCAGTGCCAGGCTGCAGACTGGTGTTCTCCTGCACCGTCAGGGTCTGGACCAAAGCAGGCACTGCTGCTGCTCCTGCTGCAGCTGAGCCCATCACGTGGAAGTTCTGCTGAGCACCTTATGGAAAGAAAATGGACTGGGCTGAGGTGTGCTCCTGACCTCCTGTCAGCCTCCTCACCAAGGCAGTGGCTCCTCGAAATGACGGTGCATCCAGGGAAGGTGCCCCCACCAGCATTAAAACTTCGGCCAGGACACAGAGGCCAGCTAGTGTAAATCAGCAAGAATCTTGAAGGTGAGGATTCCTGATTTCCTGCCTCCTGTGATGTCTGGTACACTGAAGGCCTTTCTGGTGGCAGTCACAGCACTGAGGCCCTTGTTGGGGTTTGATAGAGACGTCAGTGCTGTTCCCAGCTGAACAACCTGGAGGGTTTGGTGCATCTGCATTAAAGAGATCAGATTTCCCGGAGCAATTTCTTAGGGATTCTTCTGGATTGTCTTGGGGTGTGTGCAATGCAGCTGTAAGCCAATGTCACAGGCTAAACTAAAACCTTGAGGTTTTTTTGGGTTTTGGGGTTTTCTTTGCTTTTTTTGTATTGCAACTCTTTGTAACAAATCCAGGAGGAAGAGATGCTAGAAATGCTGACAGGCTCTGAGTTAGAGCAAGCAGGGAGGCCATGCTGCAGGAATGTACTGCTCAGCTTTAATTGTGCCCAGTGCAATTTCTGTGTTCCCCATGGGCACTTGGCTACGCTTGCATCCAGAGCAGCAATTTGCCAGTGGTCACTCTCAGAAGAAAAATATATGTTGGCAGGATCCTCAGCGAGCTGATGGCAACAACTGCAGCAGCCAAGGTGGAGGAAAAGAATGATTTCGATGCCTCCTGTAAGTGACCAGCCATGAAGTCAGACAGTTTCCATCTGCAGGACTTGAAAAATGACACCAGAGGCTGACAGTCATGTCCTCACTTCATATCCACTCCCAGGCTGGAGGGGCTGCTGCCTTGTGGTCATTGTAGTTTAGTTGTGGCATGTTTCACTGTACACAACTGAATCCATTTTCTGTACAGTAAACAAAGCTCTGACTGCCTCTCGAGTCAAATATTTTTACCGTCTTTTGCCACTGTAAACTTTTTACCTAATGAAACAGTGCATTAAGGAGCTGTGGACATGTGCAGTAGCCCCCGTGCTACGCTTGATGGGTACTCTGTGTTTGCTTCTGCTTCTTTTCATCCTGTCTTCTTTCTGCTCAGGATGGCTCCTTCCTCGTCACTGCACAAGCTCCAAGTGTTTTAGTCTCAAATGATGACTTGTTTCCCACCCTACTCCCATCCCAAGCAGGTAGACAAAAATTTGAGCTCAACAAATCTCTTGCCAAATCCCGAACTGTACTTACGGTTTCTCAATGTGTGCTGTTCTCATTCAGCTTGTGAGCTTGCAGCACTGGCTCTCCAAAGAATGCTCCTTCATGATGCTCAATCAAAGAAAGCAAACATTTCTTGGTCTTGGCTCAAGTTTCTATCAGATCTACAGAACAAGTCAGTTGTGAAGATTATTAAGCTTGTCCCTGCTACAAGGGAGGGTCATGAGAGTTGTTACGGTACCAGCTGTGAACAGTGTGACAAGTCTCATTCTGTTTCAATTAAATGAATACTCTTCAAATGGTATTAACCTAGTTAAAATTTTGCTTATCAAAGCGAGATCTGTAAAGCAAGCCAGGTAAGTGCCTATTAATGTTTGAAGCTGTATGAGAATGCAGGAGGAGGAGTTGATTTTGAACTTTCCTCACGCTGCATATCATGATCAAGTGCTTGAGGCAACTTTAACATCTGAATGATTTCGTCATTAAAGGAATAGTGTTGATAGTAGGGCTGTGTTTACTCAGTGTTTCCCTGACAGCTTTCAGAGCACTCCTTCCACTTAAGTGTTTACCCTTGAGTTCAGGAGACATGCCTACCCAGTGAAGGAAAGGTCTTGCACATCCTGTGGATGCTGAATAGCAGGATTTTCATGAAATAAATGCTGAAAACACTTTGTGTGTCCTGGAAGAAATCACTAAGACATCATGTAGGAAGAAAAACCCAACAGGACTTGATCATACTTGTGTTTTTGTTTTTTGGTACTTCGCTCTGTAGGTCAGTGTATGCCTAGAGAAGAGCAAGAAATAACCTCTAAGTTAGAATGTTTGAACTAAGCATCAAGAAAAAGATTGAGAAGTGCAATGAGAGTACAGTAACTTTCCCAAAATAGCAGCATTTTGGGAATCCGTGGCGGAATGAAATTCTGGGCTCCAGATCTCAGGTGTGAATGCTACATGCTGAATTGCAAAAAAAACATGTAAGTTCATGTGGTTCTTGCTTCACTACCAGACCCGAGGGCAGATCAGCACAGGTGCTGGCTGTCAGTCTGTTTCCACTTTACGCTGGGAGTAGATTTTGTGTTACACTGCATCAAATGCTAATCTGGCTGTGCTTTTTGTATCACTTATGCAATTTAATATGTCATCCTCACCTCCCCCCTTGCTTGATTTACTCTGCTGTATACTGTGTGTTACGGGAAAGTGCTTTTCCTCTAAAATAGGGGAAGCCAATTTGGGAACAATGCACAAACCAAATAAGGTACATGGCGATGTTTTAAAAATATTAGCAAAGAGGTATGCAACAAAGCACATAAGTATCTTTGGAAATGTGGAAGTACACTGGATCTCTGTGTTTGGGAGGAGGTAAGTGTAGTCACCAAGGAGAAGGGCATGCGTGAGTTTAAACCAGGACGTGCTGGGAGTTTTGTGAGTTTCTGGTATTACTGGCTCCAAGTCAGAAGAATTGATGCAGAGGGGGTGTGGAACCTGCCATTTTTAGAATATACACAGAAGAATATTTCTAACTACTTAAGGGTTTGTCAGCATTTGTTCTTTATTTTACATGATGACTGATCAACTAGTATTAAGTCTTCTCACAAGTCTTACGAGGTTTGGCTGGTTTTGCACAGAGCGCCTCACCGGAACCAGCTCCAACGAGAGAACTGGGAGGCGGTGAGTGTAGCACTTCTCCTCTTTGTGCCACAGTCCCATGCAGAGGGCTCAAAAGGGTGGTTTCCAGTTGTGCTCTGGGGTAGCGGAGTTCTTGCAAGCAGTCAGTGCCTCCAGCCTTGTGGCTGTCCCATGGGAAGCAGTGCGGAGGGAGCTGGTGGTGCTGCTGGCACGGGGCTGGGAAGCAGAAGCCAGCTGCTGTTTCAAGCTGGAGCCAGCTGAAGACACCCCGTGGGCAGCCCCCAGCCGGGGCCAGGGTGTCCCGTACCCTCACCAGCTCGGCATCACCTGAGGTGCTTGGCTGGAGGCTGTGTCTTGCTCCTGCCTGACAGTGCGTGGCTGAAGGGCATGGTTTGGTGTGTGGAGCGAAGAGAGGAAGTGCAGAGACCTTCCCAAGCACTGCGGCGGAGCCTGTTTGTCCCTGTGCCGGCCGTGGTGCAAACCTGGAGATGCAGCCATTTGCCTTCTGCATCTGAGGAGCTCTTTCTGCTTTATACCTTCATCTTCACAGCTTCTCTCAGACATCCGTGTGGCTCTGTACTCATCCTGCCTCTTCAAAAGATAGAAATCTTCATTTCTCCCTCCATTTTTGAAGAGCTGAGATTCTTGAGTCCTTGAATCATTTGACTTGCCCTCTGCTATGCTGCCTTTGCTGCATCCCTTTTATATAATCACCGCAGCTCACAGTATTCTGTAATACAGCCCCAGTCCTCTCTCTAATAGACTGCTATGATGTCCATGACTTACATCCCTGAATTTTCATTACTGCTACAAAGACTTTTATGCACTTTAAAAGGGAACAGATGGATTCTTCCCTATTTTGGAAGAGATCATTCGTGCCTGTCCACCTTCTCAAGTTCACCTATTTTCATTACTTTAACTTAAAATGATTTGTGGAGCCTTCTGAGCTCTCAAAATTAAACTGGAGCCTGAATAAGATTTGAACCTAGATTTCCCTCATCTAACCTAAAGTAGATGATAGCTTCAAGGGAGGACCTAGAGAATAGTTCATTTTGGTTATAGTTCAAAACAGTAGTCAGTCTGTTCTTTCCCACTGAGCTCTTTCAGAGTTGTTCCAAGGAAGCTCACAAAGAGCCCTTCTGAGATTGAAGTGGGAACAAAGTGCTAATTGTTAAATTATCTTTTATCCCCCCAAAACCTAAGGAAAATCATCTGAAGGATGTTAGTTGCATACAGAGTATTTCTGTCTCCATCCAGTGTTAAGTAGTCTGTTTTAGAAAACCTTTATGTTTTGGTCTTTGCAGCTCTCAATAGGCTTTTGCTCTCAAACAATATGGACTCTAGCAGGTGGCATTTTTGGCAAATGACCTCTTCTCAATACCAGGACGTTCAGATGTTGGCCTTTCTCATCTTTTTCAGAACTGTTAAAATAGGAGGCGAAGGGCAAATACACTGCTAATAGGGTGAAGATGCACTAAGATCTTAGACCGGAAGAAAATCAAAATATTGGTTTCCAAGGAATTGGGTTGCTGGTGAAGAGTGTGGTGTGATAGCTGGGTGTAGGAGCTGGCAGCACTTCTCTCTAGAAACAAATGACGCAAACTTACAAGAGCAGGTCCTCTGCCGTGGCAGAGGTTAATTATACGAGTGGTTCTGCAACTCACGGCTTTTTCTTCTGCGCTCTGCTCACATTTGCCTTTCTGACGTGAACTGCAGTAATGTGCACAATTCATGTGTCTCTGTCTGATTTTGGTTAATTGTAGTAGTAATTACTAATTTCCAACCCTTGACCTGCTTTTTTAATCGCATTTTTTAAACGATCTTTTTGTGCCATTTTGGAATTTGGTGTTTGGTTTTTAATTTAGATAAATTATGCTAAAATGTTCTTGAGAGAGCCGCACGCTGAGGTCAAAAGCTTTATCTGCACCGTGCCCATTTTCTCTAACCTATTTTAATAATCGCAGCTGCTTTCTTTAATGGGTAGCTTTTGTTGAACTATGCTAAATCTGTCCTGTTTAGACCAGGCTGCTGAGGAAGCAGTAAAACAAAGTGCTGCGGAGCGGCCCTGAGGCTTCAGGATGGCCACATGGGTTGGGAGGTTCTAGGGCCAGGTTTCCCTCTTCTTCCCTCCCTCCCAGCCCATCTCACAGCACGCCCAGCCCCCCCAGCTCCTCTAACCTGAGGGCTTTCCCTCCCCTTTTCCCTGCAGGTAAGAGGGAAGTGCCCTCTGCTGCTGCTGTCCCTCACTGTGCTGGTGGCACCAGCCTGAGCTGTGGGAGAGCTGTCTGGGATTGCCGGCCACCTCCACCTCCCCCCCAGACACTGCTAAGGGGAGGTGGCCCTTCATCCCACAGATGAGTGATGCTCATCATGAACAGCAAGGGCTGGTTGCCAGCCACCTCGTGGGAGAGGTCTCAAAGCTTTTAGGAAGGACATGTCTTTATCCCACTGCTCTCCCCAGGCATGGAGGTGGGTGTGTGTATTTACAGGTGGAGGCACGGATTGCTTTGGCTGTTTGTGGTGAATGGTACGAGGTTTCATGCAGACTGGTTTTCTTGCCTGTCTCCTGTCCCCTCCTTCTGCTTTGGATGGGGAAAGTTTAAGCTAGTGCAACGCTTTCAAACTTGGAAACAGGTATTAAAGAGCAATTACCTGGCCGGCCTCCCTGGATAAAACAGAGAAACCTTGCCAAAGATCTTCTTGTCTTTAAACATTTGTACAAATCTCTTGTCAAATATAGAAGTAATTGCCTTTCCCCCCCTTTCTTTCTCCTCTCTCCTCAACCACTTTCAGTCCTGCATCTGGTTTAATATAATGGGTGTTTGCATGAATGGCTTAGTTAGCTAGGGTGGTAATAAAACACTTTAAATTTATTGTGACATTTGGATTTAATTAAAAAGTACACACTTAGAAAAGTAAAACATAATGTGTAGAAGGAGTCAGGAAGGTTTTTCTCCTTTTCTTCCCAAAAGCTAATTAGAGTTGTATTTTAAATTGTTTATGTGCTGCTAATCATTGTAATAAATCATTTATACTGAGAAAGACACACTCTAATGTGCTTGTGTAACTGTTTATGCTCTCAAGTTTCTATCATGAGCAAATTGATCTGGAAGTGAATTTATTAACCACTAGGGAAGAAATCATTAGTGCTTTCTCTAAATATTCCCCAGGTACACTTTTATTATAGTAGTTTACTGTTTTAACTAAAAGTAACGTTACAGGGCCTTGGTTTAATTATGATGCAAATTGACTTTCCGTCATTTAGAAGGAGGGAAAACTGCCTTTTTGCTGGTAAGATACAGCTACGTTGTATCTGCCAGAGCGCCTCACAGTTTCCAAAGGATTTTTTGCAGAAAAAATACTGTAAACTCGTGTGAGGACTTCATGGAAGTTTTAAAATAGTCCAGAAAGTTTAATCTCTTTAATCTACCCAGCCTTTGATAAAGGATCTTAGGATAAGGTAAGTGTAGTCTGTTATGTTAAATTTTTTGCAGCCGGCAGCGCATTTACCCTTACAAAGCAATTTCGTGCTTTTTTTCACAGTGCTGGAGACCACTTGAAATCTTTTGGAAATAATCGGCGTTGCTGGTTCCCCAGTGCCAGTGAAGGCACCAATGCAGAGATTTTCATGTGTAAAATCAGTGGCAGAGCTGCAGTTATAATCTGAGATTTTTCTGGTTTATAGTGCTTAATCCAGCAGTGGGAGCTGCCGGCATCCCAGCTCTTCCCGAGGGTTTTTAGGGTGGGCTTGTCCTGTGAGCCCAGAGGTGGTGGCAGAACCCCCTGTGAGGGAGCTGCGGTCCTTGGGGATTTGCAGCCCTGTGCTGAGGGACAGCTTCCATACTTGGAGGCATCGCTGAATTAGTTTTCAACACTTCCATGTACTTCCCCCATGGTAATAAATTGCATTTCCCACCCTGCCCAAGAAACCAAATCTGGGCATTGAAGACTGCAGTTAAAGCTACTAGGTTTTGTGGGTGCTTTTTAAATTTAGCTTCTATTACTTGAGTGCTGAATTATTTATTTACAGGTCTAGCATCAGGCTGTTGGGTGGGAATACCCACAGCATGTAGATTTATATAGTTGAATTGGTGGTTAGGCAGTTTTATTTGAAATCCTCTGTAACTTGATGGGAAGGTTTCACTTTCTATGGGGTATTCTTAATTTTAAATACAACAACAACAAAATACCAAAGAATGCCCACAACAAACCCACCCAACAACAAAACCAACCAGTGTTCCAATTTTTGGTAAAGCAAACAGACTTTAGCTCTTTTCAGCAGAGAAAGGAGAGTGAACATGAGCAAAATTGTTCTTCTGGATACATACATTATTTGGAGGTGACTGAGAAAGGATTTGATGGTTGATGTATGTGTGCTCATACGACACAAAGACAGCCTGTTGCCTCGGGCAGTTGGGCACTGCAATGCCTTTGGGCCGTAAGTACCTGCACTTTTATTTGTACTGTTTTGGGTTTTTTTAAACTGTGATCCTTACCTTCTCAGGGTTGAGTTAATGTTGTCTTTTCCTCCTTAGCCCTAGGGAGGCTCACAAGTGACAAACGTTTGTGGGTCAGTCCTGGCCATGCGTGTGCTGTGCCACGAGCAACCTGTGAGCGTGTGTGTGTATGTGGGAAGAATTTATTGGTGCTTCAGTCATGAAGTGTCACTGAAGTGGCTTTTTATTTCTAGATTTTCCCCAAAACAGGTTGTTTTTTCTTACAAGATGAAGGTGTTCGTTCTCTATCTCCTTTTATTTCATATATTTGAAATTCAGTAACATTATATACATTTTGCTGGCAAAGTGTGAATTTTTTTGAGACTTCTAGCTATTAATTTTTCCAGAAACCTACTATACATTGTTCTGCCACATTAGGTTTCTCTAATAATCCATGGGAGGATGTGATCAAGATCTATTACTGCCTCTCAGTGTGGTCGTCACCTAATTTCATGAGGAGCTGTAGTGGCATTTCACTTTGCTGTTTGCAGGTTTAAATCTGTATTTTGAAAGCCTTGCTGTACTAACCAGGCTTCAGAACTGTAAGGAACCAAAGGACATCGTATGTCTTCTAGAAAAAGTGGATTTTTCTCTTTTTTTTTTTCTTTTTTGTTGCCTTTAGATCCTTTTATGGCCATTTTTAGAGCAAAATATGAGGCCTTCAGTCATTTTGTATTCTGCTGAATCTGACATGTAGAAATGTAAACGTATCTATCAGAATGCCATTAATTGAGAATAATAAATGTCCCTTTAGAAGTGAAGTCTTTATATAGAGGTGACTCCCACTGGGATTCCTGAAGGCATTTTTCTTTCAAAGCACAAATATTTCAGCACTTAAAGCAACATTTGATATCCTCTTGCCGTTTCTGTGGC
Organism: Callaeas wilsoni; assembly: GCA_013398955.1. NCBI lineage: Eukaryota > Metazoa > Chordata > Aves > Passeriformes > Callaeidae > Callaeas > Callaeas wilsoni. The sequence goes on along the minus strand of VWPU01001861.1, from coordinate 75,895 downwards.
CTGAGCCTCTGTGTTGCCGTGGCTTCTTTTTCTTCTCTCGACGCTTTACAAGGTGCACTGCATCCAAATGTGGACTTTTTCTGCAGAATTGTCCCTGAATTAATGGAACTCAAATATCACAAATGGCAGATATATAAAAAGTCCCAGAGTTCAGAGCTGGCTTGTCCTTTGACAGACGGAGGGAGAGGGAAAGGAGCCAGCGCAGCCATGTGATAAATGTAGTTAATGGGACAAAGCTGGTGCCCGTTTACCCCAGTGCAGCCGATGAGCACACGTTGTCCTCCGCCACCATGTGCTGTGCAAGAACAGCTTTTGTGTGCAGGCTGCTTGTGCAGCTTTGGGCCCGTGTGAAAGTGTAAAAGCATCTTGAATGCCACAAGCGTGTGTCTGCAAGCTACTGAAATACGTAGCCTTGGAGAACCAGGTCTGTAGGTTTTGAAGTAGAGCTCTGTGGTAATTCCAAACTTCCTTAATAACCTTGGCACACAGAGGACTGATGAGATTTAATACCTGCCCTTTAAGCTTCATTTTGTCTCCTTCTCTATTAAAAAAGGGATGGGTATGAAATCACTCAGGCTGCCCCTTCCACTTGTAAGGCTTTTAAGATGTTGGCATCCCTGAACAGAGGGACAGTGGCTCTCATGTGACGTGGCAGGAGCCTTTCGTGGGTGTGTGAGAGTGGACCTGGATTGCAGAAGTGCCGGTGGAAATTGCCGCTTCACAGTTTAGGATAAAAGTGAGGCAAACCCTGTTCATGATGAGTAAAAGTGAGTGATAGTTTTAATATATTAAGGCTGTGGAAGGGGCAAGGACACAGGTTTGCTCCAGTTTTGTCACGTGGAATGGGAAGAAGTGGTCCCTTGGTTTAACTCTTCACTGCCCTCTGAGGAGGGGAACATGCAGGTGCTTGTGCTGATTCACCTCTTACCAGGATGACATGTTGCAATGTATTGGCTCAAGGAAAGCCACCAAATGGAGCTGTGATGAAGCCATCCATGAACTGCATATCAAAGACTGATCATTCTCTGGTGTTTATAATGCAGAGCATCTGTCTTAAATGCTAACTTCCAAAATATTTCTCTGTCTGCTGATAATGTGATGGTAACTGTGAAATGCAGCTTTACCATTTTTGATGCTCTGTAACAAAAACATGAGCTCAGGGGTATATTAGTATGATAATACATGAACATAAAAGTACAACTTTTTCCTGAAAAAATAGGCATTCCTCCCACCACAACTGAAGAGAGAGAGAGAGGATATTGTCAGTGGAGGTTTGCATATTGTACTGCAAGTGTATTTTGACACTAGAAACTGAAGAAATGGGAAACTAGATATGTCTGGGGAGTAACTACTAATCTAAGTGTCAGGTTTGATACTGGCAGACTCTGTGGAACCAGTAGCTCAGATCCCCGGAGGGCTGGCGGAGCCCTTGACCTTCGTAGCAGCAGATGAACTGTTGTTATTGCTGAGGGTTGATCCTGGAGAGAGGGATGGGCAAGTCTCAAGCATGGGAGTGGTGCCTGTTTTGCATAGATAGAGGATGTCTCAGAGCACTCATGCATTGGAAGGGTTTCCTCTGGTTTTCTTGGCTGTTTAAATACCGCTGCCCGTTGGCTTTACTTCTCTCTGGAGATGGACACGCTTCACCCTCCAGTTCTGTGGTTGTAATATGGAGGTCTCTAGACAAAAACCATGCAGTGTCAGCACATATTTTTTTAAAAAGATCACATTTTCTGGTTGCTCGGGCTGTAGGAATAGTTTGTCATGGAGCTCATTAAAATAAAAGTAAATATTTTGAAGTACCTGATTCATATAATTGGTGATGTCATATAACAGTGACAAGTTTTTGCTCCCCAGAGGTCAGAGATCAGCTGTAGGCTTTTCAAAGCTGGCCAGCAGTCTTGTTGACAGACTAGAGAGAGCTTAGCAAGTCCAATTCAGAGCCATCTTATTGGTGGTACCCACCGAGGGAGGCTGAGGGCATGGGGAGAGAGAGGAGAAAACAACAGAGTGATATCACTGCTGGGAGGTTTTGAGACAATTGAGCCAAACTCTTCTCAGGGAGGAGCAGAGGCTCTCACCTGGGAGAGGAATTCCTGCCAGGAGCTTCCAGGGGAAAATACTCCTGCCCCAGGCGGCTGTCAGCAGGGGCAGACAGAGGCGCGGTGGGACAGGCAGTGGACGGTACAGCGCTGGTCCCGCTACAGCGCTGGGAGGAGGGATCTGCCCTCCGCTGCTGTGCCTGATGGACCTGCTTGGGAGTGGAGGCAGCTTTCAGCTGCGGTAGGCTTGGGAATGAAGTGAAAATAAGGCTGAACCTGCATAAAAAGTGAGAGGTCTCTGGAGAAGTCTTCTGCTGTTTAATTCTCTGAAAGCAGAGTGGCAATTGCACACCCGGCAGTTGCTGTGAAATTGCTGCTACAGATAACCAAAAATGGGATAGATATTTTTACTTGGACTTTAGGGTGCCTGAAATGCAGATATCTATTCTTTTTCACCGAATTCCTGTTTGTGAGCAGTTCAGTTAAGGATCCAAATGGATCTTGAGCTTTGGAAATCCTTAGTCACACACTTCCATTTGGTATTAGATCTAGAGCAGGTGTTGTTTTTCCTTATCCGACTTTTGGTTCACTGTGAATTAGGAATAAGTACACTGGTGGGCTAGGAAAATGAAGCAAAATAAATTGAGATTTCTATATGCACATTGCCTTTAAATACTGTTGGCACTCAGAAAAACAAATGAAAAGACCTCCTAGCACTTGAAGTAACAAATTACTCATCTCACGCTTTGCTGTGGCAGATCATGGCTTGCTTTAAAGTAACATTCCTTTTTCCTGCGCTTAGATAATTTAGACACTCCTCTGAAAAGAGGTGCTGCATGGAGTGCAGTAGAGTTGAGGTAGATTGGAGAAAAGGATTACAGTTTGCACGTGGAGGCAGTGAATGTAGGCTGCAGATAAACAACATGGGTTTAGAGCGATCATTGCTGCTGCAGCTTGATTATTTTTCTCAGGGACAGGCGCCGGCTCTCACCTTACTTTGAAGAACTACAGTACTTGTCTGCACCATATTTCCTATAACATTTGTGCTGTCTTCTGTTCTTCCACTGCCTGTCCACCTTCCTTTCTCACCCAAAAGCAGGATGCTGTGATTGTGGAACTTCTGAGTCTTCAATGTGCAACAGGTTGTGACAAGGGCACCCTGTGGCCTGTCCAAATACCCATATCATGTACTTCATGCATATGAAAGTTTCTGCTCCAGAGCTTTAAAAACGAGGATTGAGAGAAGCTGATGTGGCTTTGGGAGCAGTCAGAGCTAGGCGCAATGTAGGGTTGTTCTTCAGGTTAACAAGTTAATGTAGGAGCTTCTTGAGGTTAATAAGCAAACGTTTGAAGCTGTTTCCTCACCTGAAGGTGTGCTGAGAGCCAGCTGGGATTGTTCTCTTGGCCTGGGCAGTAGAGGAGGGCACGGTAGGGCTGGATGTGTGTGCTGGGAAACCAAGCCTTGGGTCTGGTGTCCTAGCTAGATGTCCAGCTCTATTTCTCCAGGACTGCATGTGCTTTATGAACAGGCACAGGAGGAAAAGAAAGAATATAATATGACTTGGAAGTAATAAGGTGGACTTTGCTGCAGCCTTGCCCTTAATGACTTTTATTTTCACAAACCTGGTTTATCGATACTTAAAATCTGTGAACTTTTTCTTGAAATATCAAAATATTTGTAGTTTTTTTCTTTCAAGGGGGAATAAATTACCTGGTGTCATTTGGCATTGGTGGGTATATTCCTTTCTCTGATAAAGAGAAAATTTTCTTTAGATTCAGTTTCTTGAACTCGTAGAAAAATTGTATAGCATCAAAACACTAGGAATTAATCTAAATATCCAGTGTGAGGTGAAAATGCTGCCTACGCTTTAATTGGAATGGCCTGGTGAAAGCCAGTTCCCAGGCTGCCTCCCTCACTAACTGCCCACCTTGTGGCAGATTGACATAATTCCCCTGTCCCTGGGGAACCGTAATAGAGCACTCCCTGAAGTGCTCAAAATCCCAAAGGGAAATAAGGATCTCTTTTTTCTCCCTCTCGCTTTTTTTTTTTTTTTTTTTAAATGAGGTTTCTGGAGTGCTTATGTTCATCCATAGGATTGTGGCTATTACATAGAGGGGGTTTTAAAGGTTTTTCTAATTGCCATGCTTCCTCTCTCTCCCTCCTGTTAAGTGGCTTTGGACAGTTGCAGAACTTTGATTTCAAATTTGTCTAATCTCTTGAAATATCTGGGTAGGGAAAACTATTGTAACTGAAAATGGCTCTGATTTTCTTTTTTTCTCCTTTCTTCCATTTTAATAGATATGTTTAGTCTACTTTAAAAGCTTTCTGGAGAACCTTTTCTAAATGGCTAATTTAAGCTTGTCAGGTTTTAATTATAATCTCTCTATACACAAGTTAAGATGCTTAATGCTAGTGAAAAGTTCTGAATACAAAGCAAACCTGTGTCAAGTTGCAGAGCACTCTTACCCATCTTAATTGCTTCTGGTCTGAACTTTAACCTTAACTCTCCCATCTGTCTTACAAATTCTCTTCTCTCATCACAACCACTTTCTTTTCTGTGGAGTGCTGAGGATCTGTCTTAATTCGGCAGGAGTTTCAGTCTGGAAAAAACTGCCATCAGGCTGTGGATGTTCAGCTCTTCCTTTATCCCCCTGCAGCATGGTGCCCATTCCTGGAGTGCAGCCCTGCTCTCTTGGATAGCCCAGAGCATTCCCTTACCCCTGCTGGAATGGGACTGCCTGTGGGAGATGGAATACCTCAGCTATAGGAGAAGCACCCTGGATCCCAAATGTCCTGACAGCTTCTGGCCTCAGTTAAAATCTCTTCCCAACAGAATCAGTATGCCCTTTTTTTTTTTTGTTAGCAGTTTTATGAATGTGTAGTTAGGCAGTTTATTCCTTTCTAGGGCTGTTGTCTGCCTCATTTTCTAGCTGTGACCCAGCCTTTGTGGCAAAGGTTAGTTGCATCTCTTTCTTAGATAAGAATGAGTTTCATTCAAGCTTAGAAAATTAGCCTTGAAAATACTCAGTCAGTGCAGATTCCTTCTGGAGAGTGCATTTAAAAGTTTAAATCCAAAATTGATTTGGAAGTTCTCTAATCTAAAATAACCCTGATGTTAGCATTGTTGTCTGCAACTCCTGCTAGCCCTGGCGTTCCGGTTCAGCGCGTTGGCACACGGTTCCCTGATGCTGTGAAATTGAGACTCATCTGGAGATACAGCCTTTTCTAAAAAGGATTGCAGGGCACTTAAGACTCCTTATTTCATTAGTTCAGTGAAGTTCTTTTCAGCAGTCAGGAGTCTCATGATGAGGCGGGCGAAAACTGAGCAAATTGAGCGGCAGACACTCCCGCGGAAATGGAGTGCAGGAAAAGCTGCTCAGTAAGTTTTTTGGCCCGGAAGTGTGGCATTTTTGGAGCTGAAGGTTAGTGGTTTAGAATTTCTTTTTAGTCTGAGGTTTCAGGCAAAGCATTAGTAGCTACATATCAGGGCCAGACTTCAGGAGGTACATTTCAGGAGGCTTTCAGTTCTGCACGTTGGGTTGGGTCATATGATTATTATGTTTTTTCATTGTTTCTGGCCAAGTGTAACCATCGTCATCGTCACGTGTGTTGGTGAGAATTAAATGGAGCATAAAGAACTGAATTGAAGAGCAGGCTTCCACTTTAAGGGGATGGGTTGCTGCATGAGGCATTGGTAATGATCCAGAGGAGCAGGATGCATTGAGGAAAAGAGTGAAGTGTGAGCACCATCCAAAGTGCAGGCAGCAAGTCATAAATTCTTGTAGTGGTGGTGGTCTGAAATTCAAGGAATAGGATTAGAGAGCTACAGTAGGTTAATGAAAATGGCTCCCTCAGGATCAGCTTGAATTCAACTCAGTGGTCAGTCGTAAGAGGAGGAATGTCTTGTGCAATTCCAACTTCTCATCCATATTCTGAATACTGTGATGCTCCTGAATGCTTAATAGAGTAGAATGTGCTCTGTTATGATATCTTCATATGACTTCTAGGATGCTTTAATACAAACTAAATGTCATGCTAACTTGCCCCAAGCCCACAGTGCTCACTTTATTCTGGAATATATGAATTGCAGCAGGATTGTCAAAGCCTTGCTTGGACACGTCAAAAAACAAAGGAACAAAAGAAAAAAGTTTTGCAATTCTACTTGTGTCTTTCCTGTTGTCCAGGGCAATAGTGCTTAAATCCTGCCTCTATACGTCACCTCAAAGGAACTCATTACGGAATGAGTATACAACAGCCAAGAAACCACTTTTCATTCTTATCAGCATATTTTCTTGTAAAGAAGGGTAGCATTAATGGCCAGCTGTGGCTTGTGAGCCCTGACTTAATCAGAAGTGAATAATAAAAATTAATTTGAGGCATATAGTTACTAGCCAACTGCAGCTATAACAAATGTTTAATGAACAGCCTTGCACTGGAGTCTGCATACCTTTTCCTGGGAATGAAAGGTGAAGTGTCCAAGAGCGGGGCTTTCTCTGTCCTAATTGCAGTAGCAAAATGGGGTAGAGTAAAATCTGACTGTGGAAGCAAACTGTGACTCAGTAAGGCTTAAGTTAGACCTCAGTAAACAGAGGAACAGAGGCAGTGAAGTATTTACCCTCTGCTTTCTCTGCCTTCTCTATCTTCATGGCATTAAGAGAACAACAACTTTGGTTGATACTATTTGCAAGGTGCAGCAAATTCTTTCTGACAAACATCACCCTGCCCTTTATCTAGTCTTGAAATATTAAACTGCTTTTCCAGAGCCATCAAGAAGGGCATTGTGCTTTCTGGGGTGAGCACTGGGAGAGGAAGGATTGGTCGTTGGTGGGCTACACTTTGTATAAACATCCTGGGTCTTTGTCAAACTGCTTGTGAGCCCAGGCTATCCAGGGACCTCCTGTAGTCGAGTGTCCGCACATGCAAGTTTCGGGCTCTTGCCTGGTCCTTCTCAGACAGCAGATGTAGCTGAGCAAAATGCACTCTGCTCCTCTCTCTGGCTTCTGCTGGAAAGGACAAGGCAGTTCTGGCTCTCCATTTCACTCAAACTCTCCTCTGCCTCCCAGCCACCTCTGGGTGCATCAAGGAGTTTGGAAAGGAGCAAGGCAAATCCTTCGGGAGCTGGTAGTAGGACTTTCAAGGTAATTTCAAGCCTCTGGAGTCTGACTGAGCATTCTTATGTTGAGTGCAGGTGTGGATAAATCCAGTAAAGCTGCACTAGATGTGAACAATTTTTGACACCTCTTCTGAGACTTGTGCAGCTGAAGCTTATCAAAGGAGCTCCACAAATTCCACGGCCCTTTGGAAGGTTGTTTAGTGTCACTCAAAACTCCATGGCTTGCAAAAGGTTAGGGTATTATTTATATCTACAGTGATACAAACTCCACTTCCTAAATCAGTATTTATTTATTGGTTAATTTGCATAGTGCTCAGCACTGCACGACTGTGAGTCTGAGTCTCCACACACAGGCACTTAGAGCTGTGGCCACCTCAGCCGCTTTCATACAGCACACCACTTGGGTGTAATTCGGGGAGGAGGGGAAGAGACGGGATGCTCTCTTAACCTTGGTTTTCCTTTGCTACTTTCGTGAGACAGAATTCCAGTCTGCTTTATTTTTTAAGTCAGCAAACTGATTATATATTGTAAAAGATCAGTGTTTTCATGGGTGAGTAGTAATTACTGAGTAATGGCTTAAAACATTTCCTGAAGGAACATAAAGCTGTTTTTAAAAGTCAAGAGTACATTAAAAGGATTACCATGTAGATTTGATTTTTAGATAACACTAAAATGGATCCCAAATGGACTTATGAAAAGGGATGCTATCTCTTTAATGGAAAGTGCATGGTCTGACAGCTCAGCATGCAAATGGTCCTGCAAAGGACTGTCTGTTGTGTTTTTTCCTTTCAACAAGAAGACAAGGAAATAGCTTGCCTTTCTCCTTTCAACTTTTAATAGCAGATGGGTTGCTCTGGTTTTGCCAGGAAAGGGAGAAGAGGATAGGTTTGGCGGATAACTGCATCTTTCTAAATCACTGGGGAAGTGTGTTTCACGACTGCTGGAAGGTCAGTCAACAGCAATTGTATCTCTTACACAGATTGCATTAAGTAGATAGATTCCCTCTGCATTCTCCATAGGCAAACCTCTCCTTGCCTCTTATATGCAAATAAATTTTAGTCCTAGTGTATTTATTGCACTAATCCTGTGCAGGGCCTGAACATCAGTGCTTGGCTTGGCAGTAAGTTTGAACAGGGGCAGGAGGGGCTGTTGTACTCGTACTACAATAACTTGCAATCACGTTAGCATGTTCTATTTCAGAGTTGCCAGCACAACTTTCTGGTGATCGATGGTATAAAATATACTTTTGGCCTAGGCAGGATTTCTTCTAGAAACGTTTAAAGGAGTATATTCATATTTCATTAAATACAGAGCACACCAGGATTCCAAATTCTTTTGTGGTACTGCGCAAATTATTATAGGCTCCAAAAGTCTTGAGAAATTTCTGTAAGCCTGTGAAAGCTTTAGATTGGATAGTCATCATTGCCTGCATTAAGGGCTGTGACAGATTGCTTCATCAGTGTACACAGAGCAGAACATCAAATGGCCATTTGGCAGTGGGCACTGAAATTCTATTAAGGTTGCCGAAAGCTTAGGTTGACATTGTATATGTCTGCAAAGAGGCAGAAGAAAAGATGATGATGATGATTGTGCAATGATATAGTTCTATTCTCCTTAAAATATTCACATATATAGCATGCCAGATCTGTCAGGGTGATGTTAATGTTTCACTGCTAAACCTGAGCCCTGCTGCATTGCACATCTTCGCTTATGTTTTGAAACCTCAGGATGTTAAACAGGCCATTTCAGCTGGGAGGTGAGAATTGTGTAGCATTACACACATGCCTGGAAATAACTGAGGAGTTACTTCTCGAATACTCTTTGGGATATTTAACTTGATAGAAGGTTTTTCCATTTGATTTTCTTGCCTTTTGGAAAAGGGGAGGGAAACAAACCCCTCCTTGTATTTAATTTTGGGACACAGGTTATTCTTAAAAGAGCTGAAAAGTGAGAGATGAGTTCTTACCTTTGAGACCATTTGACTCAGAGACTCTTCTTCCACTGCTTTGCTCTGAAACCTAAACCCACTGAATAGACAGCTTTCGAGGTTAGTGTCTTTTCAATGGTCACCTGCAAATTGATGGAATATTGGAGGAATATGGGATGAATTTCAGGCCAATCATCCCTAATAATAGTTTTCTCATCTGTCTCTCATCCCTAATAATAGTTTTCTCATTCTTATATTGCTGAAAAGGTGGTTTGAGGGTAGTCACTCCATTGCCAAACTCTTTTCTACTACAGACACTGAAGGAGGGAACTGGGCACCTGAAATCAGGACCTTTTCCAGACTGCAGTATGCTAAATTGTGACTGATGGAGAAAACTTGATCATAATGTTCTTGGATTAGGTTGAAAGTAGAAGAAGTCTGCATGTCTTCGTACTGCTTCCAGGGCTTCAAACAGTAAAAATGGATTTTACTGAAACATTGGATGTGCTAAGAATAAACTTTGGATACATGCCAATTACGAAAAATTAAAGCTCAAACAAACATATTTTATGAGCACAGGGAAAATATTGCTTCCTGAAATGATTTATAGAAACTGTCTTGCAGCAACTATTATTATGGTTCATGTTTAGGCCTGCTGCCATGTGTTTCTTTATAGCTACAGGTTGGCCTCTGGTAGGAGCAACTCTGTAATTGAGAGCGGCTAGAAGCAGGTACCGGAAGACTCAAAACTTGTGGAGAAAATGAAAATCTGGATTCTAACCCCAAACCTCATGTCCTGAATCAGGACCTACATTGGTACAGATTCAAATGATGCCAGTAATTATTTGGGATATGTTGGTCTATCTGAGCAAATGGCTTGAAAAGAGGGTCTCTGCATGTGAAATTGGAAGGGGGTTTAAGCCACTCATGAAGCTTTGGGTCACTTTTAGGCAGCTGAAATTGCCAGGAGACACTAGACTCTAAAATAGTATTTCTCTACAGCTTGTCATGAAGTGTATGGGCAAAAAAATGTTGCTGTGTTATTGGGCAGAGGACTGTAGAATAGTTAAAATAGAAGTGGTGATCAAAATGTTGTTTCTCCCATTAACTACCCTCTCCAACTAGTTTTTTGCCATGCTTGGGAAATCTGTTCAGTAATGATTCAGAAGAAAGAATACCCCAAATGAATTGCTAAAGCCACTGTAAAAATCACCAGCTGCATATTGCAGCATGAAACTGGAAATGAAAAAAGATTGTGGTTTCTCATTGAATAATTTTGATGAATGGTCTAAGGCTTACTCATAAGCATTTAGTTGCCAAGTACTTGGTGTTCCAAATGTAACATTTTAATTGGATATACAGATGACATGATGAGTTTCACCTTGCTGGCCATAATCCTTCCGATGAAATTCTTGGTGAAGATGCCCGAGACAGCGTACTCTCCATTCAGTGGGAGTGCAAGGTCTGACTTGTTTCACAGGGTGCAATATTCATAGAAGGTGAGTAATACAATACTGGGAACACAAAGCGAATTTCTTTTTAAGGGAATGAAATTCACTGCATCTTTTTGGCAATGACTGTCTGCATTTACTTAAATGGGTGATGCAGGGCTCTAATGCTTTTAAATGATATCAGATCCTCTGATAAAAGACATAAGACTGCAGCCTATTTATTGTGATGAGACAGGAGTTAATAAGATTACTCCTACTCTTCAGTTACTTTTTCATCTTTTGCAGCCAAATGCTGGGGGTTTTGTTAGCAGGCAAAAGGAGGTCAGTTCATTTAAAGGGTGTTGATGCTAGAAATAAACATTTTTTTCCCTCAAGTGGAACTCTGAAACCTAGGCTCAATTTCCCAACTGCCAAACCCCTGGTCTTTTAGCGCTGGAATGCTGCATCCCCTAAATAACCACATATATAAATGAAAAATAATAATAAGAATAAAAAGAAGTAAGTGTAATGTAAACCTGAAATAACTGTGGTGTTTGGCAGAAGAAGGTTCAGAAATGTGGTAGCAGTGTCTGAAGGCACTGCTCAAGGAAGAATTAGTACTGGGGAATGAAAACATAATTCCAATGCTGCGTTGTGCAAGGTGCTGTACAACAGGGAGCGATTGTCACAAACCTTTTGGAGAGTAGAAATACTCTCTATGTGTGTGTGTGTGTGTGCATAGTTATTTGCTTTGTTGTTGAGCAAACTTTTACCCTAAAAGTAACTACTCTGAGGAAAAGTTTTGGGGTTTTAAAAAAAGAAAAAATAACGACAATACCAAAAAAACCAAACAAAAGCCCCAAAAACAACAAAAAAGCCAACACCAAAAAACTTGTCGAGGGAAAGAGTTAAAGCCATCTGCCTGAAAGCATTGTGTAAAACATACACACAATGTTGGGGAAATAAGCCAATTATGTGTGCTTCACAGGAGGTGGGGGACTGACCTTTGTGTATAATTAGTTCTTTTATTTAAAGCAAAGATTTTGAATAGAATAACTAATTAGCTGTCATAAATGGCAAATTGAAGATTTTGGCCGGATTCCTTGGAGAGTGTGGGAGGACGTCCCTCCTCCCAGCCCGTACTGTATGCTCTGGCTCTCCTCATTAGGGTTGTTTTTAGTTCTCCGAAGCGGTAATGAGGAGTGCAGCGGCGGCACTTCTCGGAGCCCCCTCTAATAAGGCACGAAATGCAGGTGGAACAGAGCTGCCTTCAGCTCCTGCTGCCTTCTCCCCGCACATGTGGGTGTAGCCGAGGGCTCGGTGGGAGAGGGGAGGCTGAGGGGGGCAGCTTGGAGTGGAGGGGGGTCTGGAAAGTCCTGGTGATATCACCTGTGTTTTATGCTCTGGACTCAACTGTATAAAATACAGGCAAGCTGCAAAGCCTTGAGGCATATATCATTAGCTAGCAGTCCCCCATTACTCTTTCAGACCAATTAACCTTTAGAGTTGCATTAGAGAAATTAGGTGGTGAACTTCCCTGCTTTCAGAGGGGACCTCTAGCTCTCTTGCAGACCAGAGCACTGTGGAGCCGTGCGCCGTAGGACCAGTGCAGATAACTGTTATTTAAAAGGTCTGCCATTTATGAAAAGTTCCCAGGCTCTCTTGGAGAGGAGGCTTTATGAACAGTGCCCTTAGAGGAACTGCAGCTGATTGCCATGTGAATAGAAATATCAGTAAAATGGCTTAGAAAAATTTAGAGGTGTACTTAGTGGACACTTGTGTTATAAAGCCAGCTGAATCATTTTACAGAAAGACTCCGACTGAGCAGATATGGGCTGATTAAAGCTTGTTTGTCCGGCTGTGAATAGAGGTAAAGTTTGGATTACTCACTACAATAACAGCCTCTTTAGACACAGACATAAATTTCAGTATGTCCAGAGGTGGTGTCTATAATTTTTTAATGTGTATTGGAGCTCTGAGCACTCAGAGCGGGTTTAGTTTTGTATTTACCAGCAGCAAGTCTATTAAGTTGTAAAGGGCAAAGAAGGGAGTGTAGGTAGCCAGAAATAGAAAGGATTCATCTACTGTTTCTAAGAAAAGGGAGCACTGGATGTCTAGCAACAGGAGAGGCAAGAGCAACTTAATGGTACTTTCAGACTTTGGCAATAATCAGTGTTCCCTTGTGATCACATATTTAAATATGTGAGTGTCCAGCTGTTAATATTTCTAGTTCTGCAACCCTGCTTCTCATTTTCTTATCCTCGACCACAGAGCACATGTGGAATTCGTCAAAGGTGACCCCTTTGTTTCTTGATAGCCTCTTATCAAATTGAACTAGATATCTTGGCATTTTTAGGCAGGTACTGGGGGAAAATGTGCATAGAAAAATGACAGCATCCCAGTCTTGCAGTGGGGAAATTATCAAAAAGAAAGAGCAGTTCTCTAGGTGGTTTCTGCCTGCAGAGCCCAGGCTGCTTGAGGTCTGCTGGAAAGGGGAGGCAGGAGGAGGAAAGCAGGGTTTGGTGTTGATTGTGTCCTCTCTGTGAAAGCCTCTGACTGTGAAAAGGGTTAAGCTTCTGAGATGCTTCTCTCTTTTTGCTTGGAAATGACATGGCAAGTGTTCGAGGAACCCTTGCTGATCAAGTTTGGCAGTTTTTGAAATTTTGTTTCACGCCTTGCCTGCTGTGTCAACTCACCAGCTAATTGCAGCTGCAACTTTCTGCAGTGGCTTGTGTGCTCCGTGCAGACCGGTTGGTTGGGATGTCGGAGGGAAACCTCACAGCCCAAAATGTAATTTCAAAACACTGAACCTGACCAGCAGAGGCTGACCTTGCTCGTTATTATCTGAGTGGGAATAGCAGCTTTGAACATCATATGATCTCTGAAATGGTACCTTTTTTCATTAGAAAGCCCCCTGCTGCACACTGACCAAATACATAGCTTTTTTCCTTGCTTAAGGTACTGCTTAAAAATATATCTATATCTGTTCCTTTGCTAGTTATTAGAAGCAAATCAAAGTGTTACATTCCCCTTACTCGCAGAAGCCTCTCACAAGACAGTGGTGCTCTTGCAATAGCGAGGAGCTCAGATGGCTGCGGAGAGCGAGGGCTGCCAGGGCCGCAGATGGAACAAGAACTGCCCCTGCAGTCAGCCCTCAGCCATCCAGGCCTGCTTGCCACAGGAGACCCTCCTAACCTGCCCTAAATGATCAAACCAGCCTCTCCTAATGTCCAGCCAGGGTTTCATCCCTGCACAACTGCCCGCCCGCTTGATGCTGCTGCTGCATTGGAACCCTCTCTCTGGGTGAGGGCAGCTGTACCTCTGAAAGGGCACTGCTTTCAAAAGTGAGGCCCTGGGATGTCCCATCTGGCTGAGGATCTTGTATTTCTGAACCACAGAGCTGATCTCAGCCCCCATGCACGCAGCAGCTCTCTTGAGCAGGGGTTTAAGGTGTGCTGGTTACCTGGCATCTGTGTCTTTCCAGATGCAGGATCCTCGTGTTACCTACACAAACCTTGCAAAAGAATTGCACGATGGCCTCCCTCCTTGTGAGAAATCCTCCTCTCCTCTAAGGGTGCACATTTAGAGAGCCTGTTTGGGGGGTGAATAATGACTTGCTGGTGTCTGGGGCTCCTATCTAAAAACATAATTCGCACATCTAGGTCCTAGTTTTCCTAGGTGTGAACTATTTCCTTTCATCACTGGTACTGATCTTACACAGCTTGCAAATGCAAATTCACGTGCTCGCCCTTCTCTGCCTCACAACAAGGCAGCCTCTTCTCACAATGTGCAGTTTTCCTGGCGTGAGTCAGGAAGAGCATGGAAATTACTCGAAAACTGAAGCTTCTCTTTGCTACTAAAATGTATTTTGGATTAAGAAAACAAACAACAAACAGAAAAGGTGTGTCTAGAACCACAGGGCCACTTCCCTCATTCTTGTAAGAAACTCTCACCAGGCACATGAGACTTCTGCAGTCTGACCTCTGGCACCTGCAGCATAATCCACTTCTCATGCTTCCTTGTCTTGTCCCTCTTTCCAAACATGTGTGAGTTTCTCTGAGGCTTTGTTTGTAGAATTTCTCTCGGGAGCGTTACGGGTTGCATACGTGGCAGTCTAATACAGATACAGGTTTTCACTTAATTATTGCAGATTTGTCACCCGTGTCAAAAGTTTGCTTGTAGAGACTTGGCAAGCGGGTTTTGAGTGTGCTGCAGCGGAGGGCAGGAGGGTTCTTTAAGCCCTTAGGGTTTTTGAATGTTACTTGGTCTGTCTCTGTGCTGCTGAGACCACTTTGATTACAGATGGATCAATACCTCGCTGTTTGTGTAGAGGTGTCTTAAGTGCTATTGTCATCTGCTCGCGGCTCTGACAAAGCAATTATTACTGTGGGAGTGGTGGGTTTACATGTGCTGACCATTAGCCACTCTCAGGTCACCCTGGCTTTTAAGGAAAGCAGCAAATGTCACTTACTGCAGTGGCACTGACTCGGTCCTCTCTGGTTAAGGGACTGTTAATAATTCTATTATCAAGCTGCTACTTTCTGGGACATCCAGCGCTTCCTACAGAAAGGGTGGATTAACTTTGTGTAAGAGTATATAACCAGTGACACCTGCTGCTGTGCCAGAGTGTCCCTTCTCATCATCTCCGCATTGGTTAAGCCCACTGTGTGCTTGTTACAGGCCCAGCATTGTCATTTTTAGTGACTGACACCAGCAGAAATAAAAATCATAGCAAATTAAATCAAGGCTCTAGAGCAAATGGAATTCTGGCATCTCAGTGAGTTAATTTCTTCTTTCATCATTTCCTGTCCTGTCCTGTCCCTCACCCACAGTAAAATCCTTGTTTATTTTTCCACGTTGCCTATTGATTCCATAAAGTCCTTTCCTGCCTCACTCTTGAACGGAGAAGGGTGACGGGTATCACCGCTGTGGCAGTGCTCACCATGGCAGGCACTGGCTGCTTGGACAAAGGGAAAAAGCTGGAGGCAGCACTGACAGGAAGGTGACCACAGCAAGTCTCCCCCAGCCTCCTGACCTGAGTGTGCTGTCACTGCCTCATACCCAGCTATCTCATGCTTGCTTTGCAATCCCAGCAGGGGTTTCCAGGGAAGAGGAAACTCCTGGCTTTTTGCTACCCTCTCCAGTGGTACAAGAGGAGGAGGAAAGCTCTGCTTTGCTTAGGGAGTGTGGCTTCACTAGTGGCAGAGGGGCACTGGCGTGGCTGTTCTCAGCAGTCGTCAAGGGCTTTTGAATCACGTTTATTTTGGAGCAGCCCCTGGCCTGCTCTGGCTTTCAGTCAGGCCTCTGTCACCAACAGGATTCCCAAGAGAGGAAAAACAGTGGCATACCACATGTTTTTATACCCACTCCTCCCCCTTCCCCATCAAACTTGATTCAGCCAAGATGCTAGACTGGGGGGTACATACAGTGATGGCTCTTCTGCTCTTTTTAATTGCTTGTGGCAGGTAATTAACAACATAAGAGTACGGGTAATGAGGGGAAAAAACAAATGTTAAAATTGCAGCCAGTTTATTCTGCTGCAGGATGTTAGTTAGAAAAAGTCTGGTGCATTGTGTCAGTCCTACCCTTAGAAAAAAAGGGCTGCGTTCCTGCAAGCATTGCACTCCCTCTTAGCCTGCAACAGCAAACGAAGTTAGAATTCCTTTGACTGTCAGCTCCATGCAATGTGAGCTCCTTGTAATGGCAGCAGCAGCAGTGTTTGCTCACAGATCTGCCCCAAATGCCAGCAGCCTACCCGAGCTGTTTGGATGTTCTCTAAAGGAAGTGCTGTGTTTGCGTTGCAGGTGTGCCAATGTTATCCGTACAACCCAAAGGGAAGCAGAAGGGCTGCGCTGGCTGCAACCGAAAGATCAAGGACCGGTACCTGCTGAAGGCTCTGGATAAGTATTGGCATGAAGACTGTCTAAAGTGTGCCTGCTGTGACTGTCGTCTTGGAGAGGTTGGATCAACTCTTTACACAAAAGCAAATCTCATTCTCTGCCGCAGAGATTACCTGAGGTAAATAGAGGGACGTACTGTGGGCTCTTCCCGAAGCCTCTCAGCGTGCTGCCGGCTGTCTGGCTTCCTAAAGCTCTCCTGTGAAAACATGTGCGTGTGCATGGCCAGCCCTGCCCAGAAGAGACTGGAGTTTCTTCCACTGTCTAAGCAGGGCTTTTTATTTGCATTTAACATATTTTGTAGTCAGGGAGGTGAAATCCTGTGTTTAGGTGAAGGTAGAAGGCAGAGGTCACGACTTTTTATTATTATGGACCAACAAGAATGAACTCTGCTTGCTGAGTAAATTAGGAAAAACTCTTAATTCTCTTTGCATACGTCTGATGCTATACTCTTGCATATTGACTGAGACCTGACCAAACCTTTACCTTTTCTTTTTCAGTCAAAGCTTTTAGACAGATTTCTAGTCTTGAGTAAAGTTCCTCCCAAGGGACTCTTGTCTCTTCCCTAACTAAACAGAGCAAAACTCCAAAATTACAGATCAACTTCAAAACATGTTTCTGTTTGAGGAAGTCAGCAGAGACCATCACTAGCTCGGAGTTAGAGCTATCCTGTCAGTGTGTGTCTGCAATACATAACAACACATGGGATTTTTTGCGTGGTGTGTGTGGGGGTTTTGTGCAAAATACTTTATGCAAACATAAATGAATATTAATAAGACAGCAGGCCTAATGCAAACATTATTATGAGGGTCACACTGCAAAACAGTCTGAGTTTGGCTTTGTTTTTCCTTTGGAAGAATGTACTTGATCTCCAGCTAATGTGTATGTTTTCTTTTATTTTTTCTCAAGCACTGATAGCATTTCCCAGGCAAGCTCAACCAGCAAAACATCTGAAGCAAAACAAACCCAACACGCTGTTGTAAGATAGGGAGGTAAAATGCCTTCTAACCTTGCAGTGTTCAGGGGCTGCCTAGATTAGTGTCAGTGTTCAGATGCTTCGTGTGCTTCAATGTAAAACGTATTTCTGAAAATCTTCAGTAAATATTTTCTTAGTAAACTTGAACAAACAAGTTTCTCCTACTAAAGACGAGAGATTAAGCGCTGAGCCAAACAGAAGGACTGAGTCTATCAGCTGCCATGTGGAAGCTGTCACCTTGCCCTTCAGCCCAGCAGTGCACAAGAGCATCCTGCCCACAGGAGGGTTTTAGAGCTGAAACTCCTCAGGGCACACATGAAATATCCCAGCTGAAATTCTGCCACATAGGCAGCAGTTGCAGCTCCACATCTGGTCAGGTGAGGTGTGTCCCCAAAATCTAAGTGAGGAGGAGCTTGGGTAAGGGTGAACACACCTGAGGTGGAAAAGACAGGATAGGCAGCCTTTGGAAAAATGGGAAGAGTGTGAAGAGGAAAGAATTAACTGTCTTCACTGTAATGAAATAATTTTTGTACCTTCCTTAAATCTGAGTATTTACTAATGTCACAAGTCACTTTCTCTGGAAGCATCCTTAACCCTGTCTATGCTAAGCTAAAGAAAATGAGCTCCAGAAGGTTCAAATTCAACACAGAGGTTTCCACCCCCAAATCAGCATTTTGGTTCTTCTTCTTCAGCTCAGCTATACTCTTTCTGTGTTGTGGACATAATTCTGATGTGTCAGTGAAGAATATTTCAGTTCTTGATCTTCCCTTTTTGAGGAGGCCTTTCATCACAGTATCACAATTGGGTCATGCTAGATACTATCACAAGGGCCCCCAAAATCTCTCAGGAGAGCTACTTCCAGGAATAGTTTTCTTTCCAGGAAGATCAGTTGCATTATTTTCTGAAGTATTTGTTTGTACTTTATCTTGTTTATACATTATCTTTTCTTTATCTTGTTTGCACCCAGCCAGCTCAACCACTTGCCAAGTGATCTGTGTGTCTCCATCTGTCATCCTCCATTTCATTGTTTATCACTTGACTTTGTCATTTCTGGTCTTGCAAAAGTGTTGTGTTTGTGATTTTTTTTTTTTTTTTATAATTTGACCCTGAAGATAGATATTCAGCTTTATTCCTGTGTGTTGCAGAACCCTGCTAGAAATACTGAGCTGGTCAGTGTGTCCAATTTACATTTGCTTTTTGAGACCTATGAGCTACCCCATGTTTTGTCCATTTAATAAGCACCATATTGATTTTGGTTTATTCTAGTTTCATAACAAAAATAATGTGTGGCATCAAATCAGACATGTTAAAGTGCCAAAGGACAGCAGTATTGATGCTGTTAGGCTTAGAAGGACCTTTTTATCACTGGAGTTGTAGAGCACTTCTCTCTTTCCTTGGTTTATCCCGAGAATGCTGCTTCGAGGTGGAAAAACTTAATCTGTGATTTTCCCACCAGCCCCTAGATTATGTGAATTTTCTGGGGCACACCAGAGACCTGTGCTGGAGATGGAAAAGAAGCCAGGCATTGCAGACCCCAGGAAATGGCCCATGTCCCAGCTTTGAGAAGAGAAGGCAATTCATTACATGAACCACAAAAGGCAACAATTGGGACTTGTGTTTGACCATGGCCATGCAGCTTCTGTCACAGCACCAGTTAAATGTGGTCTCTGGAACAAACTTCTGTGCCTGAAAGGAGTCTTGTAACACCTCTGTCTCCATTTTCTGGGTTGGAATAGTTCCTGGCCCAACAAGGGGGAAAGTCTGTTGCTATTTGTGCAGCGCGGTTAAACTGTGAAGTGAAGACTTACGTGGCCTTTACATTAAATATTTTCCCCCTATCTGAATTTAGGGTGTTAGAGCTTTGACTATTTTTGTTGGGAAGAATAGTGTAATTGTCATATGCTAGGAAATTTGACAAAGACTCAGCTAGGAAGGAATAACATTAATTCTGTAACAGCGTTGTTAATTAGCCTTGAGCTGTTTAGGCAGCTTTACAGCTATCATGGCTTGTATTCTTACTAATAAGTAAATTTAGTTTATACTGGGATTTTTTGGGTACTTCTGTTGAACCCCTGGGGTCTGCTCCCCTGCTGCTAAGGAACCCTTTCAGGCTCCCAGGATATGAATATGACTGCATTGCTACGCAGTCCCATATTTATAGAAGTATAAAGCAATTTTTTTTACTTTAGAACATCTCGTGTTGGCTTCGACACATAATATTTCTTTCTCTCTCAATTTTGACTATTAGTTCTATTAATAGAAGGAGCTAAAGTTGCCATCACGATCTTCTCTACTGTCTGTTCTCTCCTGGTAATTTGAATTTTTCTTCTTGGAGAATTAACCATTCCTATCATTATATAATTCCTTCACATTAGTAGTTTTAGAGTCTTTAGCCACATTTTTTTTCCTTGTTAAACAACTCGTGGTGTTTGGTCTACTAGTTAAATTTTAGCAGAATTCATTCCCAAAAATAACTTTTCATACTTCACATTGTTGTTGCACCATAAAGGGAGCACTTTACCTGAAGAGCAGTCAGAGGAATTCAGTCAGAGGGCTCCTGGAATATTTTGTTGTCAGTTTGAAGGTCTGGGACCCTCCTGTGCCACTGCTCCTGAGGGCAGGTGTCGATGAGCCATGGCCCCACTGCAGGGACTGGGGCTAGCTGGGGCTAGGGATGGACTTCTGGCAGAGGGTCGGGACAGGAGCACAGCCAGCTCCTTCCCCGCTGTGGCAGCGTTCCTTTGGAGCTGCCTTTGTCCCAGGCGTTGGGAGCACGGTGGGCTGCCAGCCGTGTGTGCTGATCCTCAGTGGGTTTTCAGCAGAAATCTTTCCAACGTGTTTCAGGAGCTGCGAGCAGACCATAGCCTGATCATTTGTTTCAAAAGATAAACTGTCGTCATTGCTTGTGAAGGAACATTTGTTAACCTTCACATTTCATAAAACACTTTCTTGCTCATTTTTTAATCATGAAAGATGAAATTGGCTCTCGAGTTGTTATCCTTGTGGTATCACCTCAGTCTCCAGCTGTGTCTCGATGTATCTTTCAATACATTTCGTCTCAGCAAATAGATTTACCATTTGTTTCATAATCACAGTTCCAGCATTCCTACCTCTAATTATTTTTGATAAGCAAATGCTATTGAAGGAACTGCTTCTGGGACAGAGCAGCTTAGCATGCAAGCTCAGATGGCTCCTCGCAGCCCCCACGCAGCGATGTGTGTTTGTTCCGAGGCATAATTAAACATTCACCAAGCTCCGCTTCACAGGGACGGGCTGGGTGTTGCATCAGGATTTCCCGTGAGGAACTGACAACTTAAATTTCACTGTGAAGTGCTGATGAAGAACGTGATTTTTCCTTTTTACTCAGCATGGTGCCCTCACACGAGCAAAGGCGAGTCGGGCTTGCTTTGAGAGGAGCAGAACTGTTGCTTCTGCGTGTTTGATATGCTGGTGTTGGGAAAGTTTTTCATCATGTAAACTGATTGGGGCCTTAATTAGACTCCAAAGAAAGCTCAAAACCTGCATTAAAAAATGATGGTGGATCAGTAAAAGAGAAGGGCTTTCCGGGAAACCCTGATGCCGTTCTCAGTGGGTTTCGTGGCAGTTCTTTTCACCCACTTTCCCACATGTTGGATCAAGGGCTGCAAACTCGGCATGGCATCACTGTGCACCTGGTGCTGGTGCCTCCAGGGAGCAGAGCAGCCCTCTGCATCCCACCTGAGGGACAGGGACCTCCTGGCAGGACCGCCATCCCCTGTCACCCCTCAGCACTGTCTGTATCACGGAGGCTTGAACTCCACCCTTTAGCAACTCCTACTTCAAATGACTCAGATGCCAAGTCCTGGGGATTTTGCTCTACTCCAGACATCCCAGGGCATTCACTCTGCCAGTGAATCGCTTTAGGAGCCCTTCAGGTGAAGTGTTCTGCATCTGGCAAATGTGCAGGGTTTAATTTTCTTGTGGGATAAGAGCAGTGCACAAACACGGGTGCTCTGCTCTATTGGCGCAGGAGGATGCAGACAAATTCCCTCCTTCTGGTGGCCTTCCCCGAGTCAGTGACAACAGCCCTGAGCCAAACTGCTAAACCAGAGCTGGATGTGTGAGAACAAGCCTTTGGGAACTGAGATGTGTGCCCCAACAGGCAGAATTTAAGTTAATCTCCCCAAGACATCACTAATATTTGGAACGTGACTTTAACCTGCAGAAGCTGCAGCACCTTTGAGGCAGGAAGGAGAGAATTTGGGATATTTTTTTTCCTCCAGAGAAGCACAGTGTGCATGTATGCACCGAGAGCATGCCCTGCCGGATTTTCAAGGGACATGTTTAGTGTGGGAAGGAGAGGTATAAATGCAGCGCGGCTGAACAAATGGTGTCTGCTCAGAGCCTAAAAATGTCACTAAACTGAAGTGTTGCTTTTGCCTCGCAATACGGAGCGTCTCGCATGCTGTATAGGACACCCTCACTTCTCCACTTGGTGTCTGTACAGATTAAGAAGGATTAATTAGGCTCAAAATACAATGTGTCTTGGCAACATTGCTGTGCTTTGTGATGTTAAAGTACAGATATATTATTTTCCTCCACTGGTCCAGGAGTTTCTCACAGCCTGTGCCTGTACTTTGTTTGTTTGCTTTTTGCCCTTTTTTTCCAACTCCACAACTTCTCTCTGAGGAGGAAAGCTAATGGGGAGTAATTCTTGCCTGGCTGTGGTACACAAGCATGCCTCTAGCACTTTCAACTTGGCAGTTTTCTGACTGCTGTATTTAAACTCTCCTAAGAGAGTGTTGTTGCACTTGTGTTCAGCAGTGCCAGAGCAAGGATGGGCGTAAGGTCAGCAGCTTCAGTTATACCATGGGAAAGGCTGGGGCAGGGGAGGAGGACTTGGACTTCTCCTACCTGCTAATAGTCCAAACCCCTCTGTAAAATGGCCACTGAAAATATGGAGGGAGAGGCCAAAGGAGTAAAAATAAGTGAACATTCAGATGTGTCTTTCAAGTGAAAACAGACTCCCTTGAGCAACCTTGAAGTTCACGCCCAGTAATCTCTGAACCAGTGCGGTCACTTGGCCAGGGGCTGTTTTGTACTGGTTCAACTCTCCCTGCTATGCTGTCCTTGAATGCCAAACCCTTTGGCATGTGAGATGTAAATTCTTTGGGATTGAACTTGAAGGTTTCATGAGAGGACAGCTTGACCAACTTCATTAGTATCAAAATGCATTTCCTTTCCTTCAGCTGACATGACTTCCCACTGCAGCACTGACAACGGTGTCCTGGATAGGAGGGTGCACCAGCTAATATGTATTTACCGTGCTGAATCTCCTGTCACTGAGGCTTTCTCTGATATTACACAAAGGCTCATTACAGGAAAGTTGTCTGAAGTTGCTTTTAAGCTTATTCTTTTTTAAGTGATGTTCGGGCTTTCCCTGCATTTATTGCTATATTCAATACTCCAGTCAAATCACTTGTAGCTCTACATATTTCTAATATCCACAGATAGGAAGAATACTGATTGCAGTATCTAAGAGCCATCTTCACTGAAAAACCAGTTGGTTTGTTTCAAAGGGTAGGGCAAAACTTTTTCATGACAATGAGTTTCAGGGACATAAAACAAGTCTTGTTCTACAGCAGATCCTGGTGAAACTAAGAAATAAACAGCAGCAGGCAAATAGGGAAGGTGTATGGGAAAACGTATTTCACCTTCTGGCTGGGGAGGATATGAGCATGGAGTTCCATAGCTCTTCTAAAACTTGTATATCCAGGTAATCTGGATATATAATTATGTAGAAAAATCTGCAGTTGTACACAATATCTACAAATGTAGATGTTTATCTGTAGGTTAGTGTTTAGTCCTCTTTCAGTTCATAATTCTTATCTTTCAGTGTTGACAAAACCTCTTTTTTGGGGGGGAGTTACCAGTCTCAACTCAGCTGTTTGAATTTTGAACTTGCTTTGTTCTCGTGTTTAAAAAAATCTGATTGACATTGCCAACCTTTCCTTTCTGTACCACTCATTATTTATATGTGCCTGTCCTGCTTCCTCTTTTTTCTTCTCCTGTGAAGTCAACAGCTCCAAAATTTTTACTCTTTCTGCAGAGGGAAGATTTTCTCCTCCTTTTTTGATTGCAAGCTGCTATCTAGTCAGACACCAGGCTAGAGGGGGCGAGAAGAAATGGGGACTCTCTCCTTGTAGGCAATGACTAAACCAGATTGTTGTTCCTAGTGGTGACAGAAATAGGCAAACAGGTTCTCAGTTTAGCCCCTCTGAACATCTTGGTTGAATGAAAAATCTGTTAAAAGGTGCTAAACTTGACGTTTTCATATGAGAAGTTTCTTACTGTTTTCCCTACAGTAAGAACCCTTTACCATTCTTTTTGCCCCCCATAAAAAGCCTTCAGGGTGCTGTGATGTTACTATAGTTTGAATTAACTTGAGGTGTACTCACGGAGCTGTTGAGGTCTGGATCACCATGCAGAAGACTGCTCTTTAGCCCAGACAAGACTACATAAAACTCATCTTTTGACAGTGGCCTACTGCTTCCAGGAGCGCTCTCTTCTTTTCCCATTAATTCATTTGCATTCAGGGCTGCTCCTGTATGCCAATTAGCTTTAATTTTTACTATACACACTGACATCAATGGCCAATGAGAACAGGGCATAGCAGGGTTTTTAGTGTGCCCATAAACTACAGAAAATTGTCCTTGGACAAACTCCTGCTTTTAAACTGGCTGACAACAATAGACATGGTTAAGTTCAGGCTAAGAGCCATTAAACATAATTACTACCACAGGGTAAAAGTTTAATTGTGCTAAATTTTAAATCTGCATAGTCTGTGCTTATTTACAAGCTGGCTGGGTCTTCTCGTTACATAAAGGGGAATAAATCTGTACTTTAAAATTGTTGCCTTTCAACTTCAAAGGGAAGTGAATAAATAGGGTTTTGTAGAAGAAGCAAAACAACCCCAAACTGAAAACTTTCTGTATTTCCAGTTTCTTTTATGCCAATGGCTCCGAGCTGGTAAGTAGAGGCTAAACATCTTCTGATAGATTTTTCTAATGCGCTTCAACTTCGTGTGTGTGAATGTGTGAGAGAGTGTTGCATCTGTTATGAAGGTGTCTGGGGGACAGAATGCAGATCAGTTTGTTCATGTGGGGTTATTTTATATTTAACCACAGATGGGGCTTGGGGCGGAAGGTTTTTCCTCCTGCTCCTTATCTTCTCGCCCTCCTCCAATAACGCTAAGCTCCCCACTTCAGAAAGTTTCAGCTCAAGTAGCTTCTGGATCAGGAGATAACAGAAGTGGCAGGTTTTCCACAGGCAAACAAAAAAAGGCAAAAGACTGTGTTCATTTTGTGTTTTCTTCCAGCAGATAAAAAAAAAAGTCATATTCACTGAGCTACAAGTTACAGTGTATTTTTAGAAGTATGGCGAATACATGGGGCTCTAAATCACTCCCCAAAAAGCAGATTAAAATTAGGAGGTGCTAGAATAAGTGTGAAATGTTCATCTCTTGGGAAAGGGAGGGTATGGAGGACTGTGAAACTTGATAGAAGAGAAAAAGATTAGCACGCTGACTCGCTGGAAGCCACGTTATGTAGACATTAGAAGGCAACACGATTTCAGCTGGACAGAACATAAGCTTCAGATCTTATGCAAACAGTCAAAGCTGTTTAACAATTGGTTTACCCCCAAAACCCCTGAAAGGAGACAGGTGAATACGATGCCAAATACATTTTTCATGTTTCTTAAGCTAACTGTTTAAATAGTTAAGTGAACATCTGTCCAAATTTCCCCATCATTTCCATTTAGAAAAGTCTCCTATTTGAAGGCTGAAGAAAAGCACCTGCTTAACAATGCAAATGGTGCTGTCTGGGGCCCCTTTATTTTGTTTAATCTAGATTGAGCTCCACACAACTGTGATGCTAATGAATAATGGATATTTTATACTTGTGCATGTAGCGGTGCTGGGCACAGAGCAAATCTAGGATTAACCTCCCAGTTTCCCTGCCTAATGTATTTGACTCATTTTTTTTGAGTTTGCTGTGACTTGGGTACTCTAAAAACGGATGCCTCGTTTTATGGGAGATGGGAAAATCCTGGCAAAAGCTGTCAGGCTTTGCCTTGCCCAAGTGGAAAGGGGCAGCTACGCTGAGGAAGGGAGGGATGTCTGGAGTAATGGCTTGATTTGTAAGTGGGTGCTGAATGAGAGCCAGGGCATTCCAGGGTGGAGACCTGGATGCTTGTCAGTACTGCATTTTTCCAGTCCAGTCTGCTGGCGTTAGGCAGCTGAGGCCCGTGCCCAGCTGCCTCCCCTGCCTTGCCTGCCTGTGGGGGCAGGAGCAAGAGGGGTCAGCTTGCAGGGAGAAAGGGGCTGCCTTTTGCTGGTGCAAATTATACAGCTGGGATTTCACTCTGCCTTTCAGCCTTCAGATGATGGGAAGAAATTTCGGTACTCCCTTTGCGAGTTTTCTGTCCTGCACAAGTGTTTCTGTTAGGTTTGCATTGTTTTGCTCTCAGGGAAAACATAGTGCTGTTTCTTCATAGGAGGGCCTGGGATTTTCCAGCCAGGCCTAATGAAAGACCACTGATATATCTTCTAAAGAAAAATGAGGGTGGGCTTTCTTATAGCTGGAGAGCGAGCTGACTTTGGGAGCACAGCACTGTAGGAGGGTGGGAGAGTTGTGTGGAGGTTTCTATAACACTGCTGGGTGTTTTAATTCCCAATTACTGGCCAGTAATAATTAGTATTGATTAGCTTGGCAAATTGCAGGTTTAGAAATTGGTTATAGATTTTCCTGATGCTTCTCATCTGTGTGTTGTGGAATCAGCCAGAACCAATGGCTTGAAACAAACCGTGAGCCCAGATCTGTCCGCGGGCAGCGGCGCGTTGCGTGCACGGAGCTAATGGCCAGCAGGGATCGTACGTCTTGAGGCTCGTCGCCCCCAAAATGCCATTTTTATCATCTTCTAGGCAAAGTAACTAACCACATGCCTGTTGACCGGAGGCTGGGGTGAACCTTGGTTCTGTCAGCCCCTGGATCAGCGTCCCCGGCCGGTTGGCGCGGCTGTGAGGCCGCAGTGGCACCGTGCCCCTGGCACACACAGGGTCTGCAGGGACACCTCGGGCAAGGGGGCTGCGGGAAGCGCGCCGCAGTTTTGCTTGAGTCCCCCGGCGGGAGCCGTAAGGGCAGCAGACATCTGGGGAGACAGATAGTGAAAGCCAAGATGAAAATGGCAAAGCTTCCAGTGCTGAAGGGCTGTCCTGGAGGAGCAGGGAGCTGAAGTGGAACGGCTGAGCATGCTGTTCAGGCCGCCGTGGAAGGGCTTAGCTGGCTCCCGGGAGGGCCGGGGAGATGGGAGGAGGGGGGCACAGCCTGGGAGGAGGGCTTGCTCTCTGAGATGCCTGGCGAAGTGCTGTGCACTCCTTGCAAGAGAAGTTGTGCTTTTTCTTTTTAAACAGCAGGTAAGTGAGGTTCTTCCTGAGCTCTGTTACAGCGCTGCCTGCCAGGATTGGCAAAGTTTGCAGGACTTCTGTGTCCTGCTGCCAGCCTGTCCCTCTGTCAGGCTGCGGCCAAGCGCAGCAAGCCCATGAGGAGCAGGACGGGCAGCTCCCAGCACCTACCCCACTGCTGCAGAGAGGCAGATAGTTTTTGACTGAAATTTTGTGAGCCCCAAAATAGTGCTCTAGGTGTTTAATGCTTTTCTCCATTAGACAGCAAATTAGCCCTAGGCTCACAAACCAAATGAAGTTTCATCTCGACGATCGGAGCCTGCTCACCAGGCAGTTTTATCCCAAGTTCCTGCACGCTGGTTGGTCAGTGAAATGGAGACTGCAACTTCTATTTATTGGTGCAATACAGTATTTGATACTGCTAATTACACTTAATTAGTCCTTCCACCATTTAATTAAAATGGCTTCTAATGATTGTGCTTCTTTGGCAGGCTCTTTGGTACCACCGGGAATTGTGCTGCCTGCAGTAAACTGATCCCTGCCTTTGAGATGGTGATGAGGGCCAGAGATAATGTTTACCATTTGGACTGCTTTGCCTGTCAGCTCTGCAACCAGCGGTGAGGACGCAGTTATTGTACACACAAACTAATTTATACCTTTGCCCGTGAAATAGGGGAAATTCCTCTTGCACGCTGCCCGTCTGGGGCTCTCGGCCTCCTGGCAGGGCTCGGGCTGGTTTGCCAGGCTGACCTGGGGGATGCATGTAAGTACCTGTAGCCCCTTCACTGCAAATCCCCTTGGAGCTGGTGGGAGTTGGAGGGACAAGGGGGAGGACACAGACACAGACTGTACAGCTGCTGCTGAATAAAACAAACTGCTCCAGCGTCCTTTCAGCATCTACCCTCTTTGCAGAAGGCAGACGGTGGAGAATGGACCTCCTCTGGCAAGCTGACATTATCTCGCTTAAATCATGTTTCTGACACACTCAAAACTGGGGGTGGAAAAGGAAAAGGATAAAGAAAAGGGACAGGAAGGAGACAAATACTCTGGCTAAGCCCTTTCCAACACTAGGAACAAATCCCTTTAGTGTAATTAATAGGGGATCTTGGTCGTATAATTTTGAGTGGGTCTTACGTGTTTCTGCTGGGTTTTACCCAGTGGAAGATGCACATCAGGGAGTATAATAAAGGGTCATGCACAGTGTTTTCACTTGGACTACCTGTAGTCAGTTGAGTTTGGGAGGGCCATGAAAAATCTTCCCAGCACCATGTTCGCTGATCATTGTAGGCAGAATGGAAGCCCACAGAACCAGATGTGATACCGTGTCACCTTCTGATGCATCCATCTGTCCATCCTTGTCTAAGATAGTCCTGAAACTGCTTGCTGTTCTTACTGCTTGCTTAGTCAGGCTGTAGTGACTGCCCAGGGTCCGAGGGCTGTGCTGGGGTTCCTGTTCTGGATCTGTAGTTGTGTTTCCCAAAGATGAAACTAGGATGCAGTGCCTCATCCCATGGGAAAGTGTGAGAGACATGACAAAACTTGTGGGAAGATGGAGAACCTAGTTCTGTAAAAGTCAGGCTAAAAGCCTGACTTAAACATTCCTTGCTCACTCTAGAAAAGAGTCACGGAGGATCTCTCGGGAAGCAGCCATACATAGGTGCGAATGCAAACCGCTGCCAGCTTCCCCCTGAACCTGGGAGATCCTGTCCGATTCTCCTTTCGCACCCTCCGGCTGTGGCTCGCCCTGGAGATGAATTCGGTGCCAGCTGGTTGGTGCCAGAGCACGGAGGAGCCGAGTGAGGTGGCTTCAGTCGCCGGCCGGAGGCGGGGCGGTGTTTATTCGAGGCACAGACACGCACTGGCGCTGTCGCCCGCACGGGCGCGGTGGCAGTGCCGGGGCGGCAGTGACATCTAGTGGCTCCTGCCCCTGGGCTCTCTGCGGGAGCCACGCGGGGTCCGCCAGTTCCCCACTCCTGTTCTGTGACTCTTGCACACGGAGTCGATCCCCTCCTTCCCCGACATGCTCCTTCCACGCTGCTGCAATCACCGGTGGGTTCTGGGATTTGTCTCCAGACAACGCTCCAGGGAATGTTGTCGGTGCTTCCAGGCTCAGCCCTCGGGATCAGCTCTTTCCAGCCTCCTGATGATTCCCGGGCAGGAGAGGGTTGCTCCCAAACTCCATGCCGAAACTAGGGCTGGAGCATTGTAAACGTCCCTTCAGGCAGGCAGGAGTGCTGGTTGGCCTTGGAGTCTGCAGGCTGAGTATCTCTCATCAAACCCCTACTTCACCCTTCTCTCCCAGAAAATCCTAGTGCTGCCTAGTTTTCATTTTCAGTAATTTCTTCTAAATTTCACCCTTTATTTCAAGGGCTCCAAAGAACCTCTCTCCCTCCCTTCCCTCTTCAATTGCCAGTGTGGTCCCACTCTGCCCTTCAGACACCCTCCAGGGCTGTCACTGCCCGGCAGGAGAGCACAGGTAATCCCCTCGTTCTGGCAGAGCTGTGCTGTGATGCACAAGGGATTTGCTCAGTTTGTGAGGGGCTGAGTTGTCCTGAAAGATGGGCTATGTGTAGATTCTTACTTTTGGCTGAGGCAGGAGAGCTACAAATTTTTATGACTTAAGCCAAAATCTCTACAGATTGAAAGGGCAGAATGAAAGTGATCTCGTAACAGATGGCATTGGATGCTGAACTGAGAACAGTGAGATTAAGTAACTCTAAAGTCAGAATTGCAGAGGTGGATGCCAGTTCTAATTCCGAATTGGAAACCTCACCTGAAACCCCATCTTGTCCTTCAGCTCTAAAAGATTTGATGATAAAGACCTTTCCTTAGGTCTCTTCCAGCTTGCTTGCCCTTCTATAGCTGGAGTCTGTATAGAGTGCTAAGTCTATCACAGCAAAATCTCTAATATTTTTACCAAGTGTACAGTGTTTTCATTAGTTTAATTCCCTAAAACACAAGGTTTGCAGCAAGTCTTGCAATACCAGTCAGCCTAGCATGCTTTAAACTGTTCTATAGTTGTCATGGTCATCATAGTGCTGAGTAAAAGCTGGCCACTGCTGTAACTGGCTGATAGGTCAGTGTTACAAGGGTTGCAAGAAATCCAGCTTTTTCTCTTGCCATTATCTGAAGTGTGGGTTTGCTTGGAAGAAAATCACTCTCTACGAAATGGCAGAGGAGGTTCAGCACCTCTTTCTCACTGCTGCTGGCTGGAATTTGATCACCCACATGGGCTCTGCAACATCCCCACTCCGAGGATGGAGGCTGGAAGTGTGAAACTGGGCCTGAAGTCAGTCTTTTAAATCCTCTGTCTCCAGCTGTGATGCATCAGCTGAAGAGATCCCGGTTTACTGGTGGGTTTGCAGGACTGGCAGGTAGAAAGAGTTACCTTTCCAGTGAATCAAACCCTTCTCCCAAAACTTCACGTCACTTTAGGGTACCCCTGTAGTGCATTTCAGCTCCCATGTGCTTGTACACACCCCCACACCTTCCAGCTCCTCCTTTGGCTCCTCTAGACCCAAGAGACAGCTGTTGATGATGCTGGTGGCAAGAGTAATTTTTACGTTTCTCTTCCTGGAGATTTGTATGGCACTTAAGGTGGGGATAAGTAGTGAAAAGCAAACAGCTGTGTCTGTTGTTTATTGTGAGGAAACCTGCTGCTGGGCAAGGTGGTGTTAAGGAGAGTCTGTGCAATATAGTTTTTACCATAAAAGCTGTTAATTTAGACTAGAAATAATTTTTATCTTTTTAGTATACAGAAAAGATTGAATTTCCAGGACTACTAGAGCATGTGCCACAGAGGGAAGAAGATGGAAGGTCTTCAGTGAAATCCTATAAAGTGTGAACCAATGCACAGTTCTCTCCGTAACAACTTGGCAAATTAATCAGCTTATTTGCAGGTGTCCAGTTGGAGAAAACTTGTGCCGATGTTTGGCCTCTAAAGGAGCGCTAAAATTATCAGTCCTGTTCTTTTAGCAGAAAATACTCAGTTTAATGGAGATGCTCGCCTGAAGCTGCCTAAGTTACAGATGATGAAAGCACTTTAGACAAGGGGTAGGCAGTGCCAAAGCTCTGCCTGGGAGCAGGGGAAATGGGTGTTTGAGGTCTGCTAAGTCTCCTGAGAATGGGGTTGCCTCCAATGATCTTCCTTGAAATCCCCGTAGACATCTGGCCTTGCCAGAGGCTGGCACCTACCCCTTCCCTCAGTGCAGAGCTGCCTTGAGGCACAGTGCCTGATCCAGGGTGTCTCTCTGCTTTAGGGACCTGAGGCTGATTTCAGACTCAGCTCTTGGGGCAGCCTGTGCTCTGGTCTGTCATTGCCCTGCCAGTGTGATGGACAAAAAACAGCCCCTGAACTGGGTGCAGAGAACATTATTTGTTATCTTAAGAAGTAAAGATTAGCTTCTGATTCCTGAGCAAGCAGGCAGGGCGGAAAAAGCTATTGGCTGTCAATTCACACCTCTCCGATCTTATATGTGGAACTTTTTTGACCTTAATGGTCAAATAAAATTGTTAAATATCACAAGCTTCTCTGTCAACTTCAAGACAAACAGAACAATTTACATGGTATATAGAGAGCAGTGCCCTTCGCTCAATGAAGATAAAGGTTAGGAGTCCAGCCACCGAGAAATTTCTATTTATTGTTCAGCACTGTACACAAGGGGGTGAGGGAGGACTTAATAGCCAGTCCTTGCCTGGAAATTAGTGTAAATACTGCTTCACCCAAGGGAACTGTGGAAATGTGGATACCAGCAAAAACTTCAAATAAGCTCTGTGTAATATTGCCCGCTTGATTTCCTGGTTGGAGAGCCAACATCTCTTGTCTGCAGGGACAAATCTCTGAACTGCACCCAGCCTCCTCCTGCAGCTGGCACGGGACCCTGCAGAGAGCGGGACCTGCTCCCCAGGCCACTCCCTGTGGCCTGGAGCCAAGCACGGATGTGCCAGGGAAAGGGCCAGCAAAACCCTGGGATGGCGAGGGGAGCACACAGGCTTTCTTGGGGTCTGACAGCACTGGCAGAGCTAGAAATCAAACTCTGCTCACCAGAGTCGCCTTCGGACCCAAACTGCCTCAAATTCCCCCTGTTCTGACGTCTGTTCATATTCACACCCACTAATCCTTTTTTGTCTTCCAGATTCTGCGTGGGAGACAAATTTTTCCTGAAGAACAACATGATCTTGTGTCAGATGGACTATGAGGAAGGGCAGCTGAATGGGAGCTTCGAGTCCCAGGTTCAATAACAGCCCCTGCTTCGCTGGAGCACTGTGGGATGGGCGCTTGGCCGCACGAGCAGCGAGGGCGTCTGTCAGCTTGCCTGCAATATTTTTTTAATTCTTGGTCCAGAGAGGACTATATACATTGTAGTACCTTTTCCCCCCCAACACAAAGCAGTTACAATTTTAGATGTACAGTTGTGCCTGCTTAGCTGAGCACTGCATTGCCTGTATGTTTGTGAGTTTTTGGGGTCTGGGGGAGGGCTCTGTACAGTCTGTTTTCTGTATATAAACTGGAACATTTATTTTATGAAAAATGTAATGCAATTTTATTACTGGTGTGAATTAAAAATTATGAATGTTTCCTGGTCATCTTTGCTGTGGTTTCTTCCCTGTGTAGCAAAAGCATGTATTTCCTGTGCTTTAGCTGAGCAGACTATTGGAAAAGTGTACATAGATCCCTGGAAACTGCACGGATCACAGCAGAGGCAGGTTCTCTCATAATCACTGGGGGAAATGCTGCTGCAGGGTTGTGGAGACTTCCATCCAACCATTATTATACTGCTTCCCTGTATGATGGGAGGGAATGAGCTGGGGCAGGTGCTGGCTGGGTCCCACCAAGGCTGCTGTGCCGTGCTGAGCTGCTGGCTGAGGCTCCTTGTGGATTCAGACAGAGCCTTTCCATGGAATTCCAGCTGGCTGGCTGGTACGGTGTCTCCAGTCTGGGCCGCGAGGAACAGGCTCCCTTCAGCCCTGCCAACAGGTGCCTGGGCATTGATCAGAATATTAATTTCAAGGCTTTGCTAGGCAGTGGGATTTTCCCGTGGGGCATCACTTGTCCAGGTCAGAGCTACTGCGAGAGCTGATGTCAGGGTTGGGACGTGACCGGGTGCTGATGCAGCAGATCCCTGCTCCCAGTCCTTTTTGCTTACTCTCTGCCAGGTGCTTTGACCTCCCACGCAATAAAAGCGATCAGATTTGAAGCATCTCCTGGAGAAAAAATTCTGAACTGTGTTCCTGCTGCGATGCTTTGTGCAATGATTTTCAAGGTTATGCAATTCATGTGCAACCCACTGGACTGTATCAAACACATTTCTTTGTATAGTGAGTGTCACTTTAATATAGTGCACCAGTAGCTGTAAAGGATGGCTGCAATTCTATTTATTTTGTCTTCTTGCTTTTTCTTAGATTTACCCCCCCTTTCCTTTAATAAATAGACACCGAGTACTTTTTTCTGATGTGACTTAATTGGTTGCTGGTCCTGGGTCGCTCGTGTGTGTTCTCTGAATTGCAAATGCCAGATGCAGTGCAGCTTGGTGCTGCTCTGCCTGTTGCATGAAATGCTTTTATGTACAGGTGTGTGAATAATGGCTAAGCAGAAGCAAAGCACCACCAGACACTTAGCATGCTTCACAATATTGCCTGTCATCTAGACCTACCTCAGACATGTGGATTGGGTGAATGATGTTTTGGGTTGGGAGACCCAGTATAAAATGCGTGGCCTCATCCCTTTTTATTCCCATAAACACCGAATAGCAATTAAAGAGCCACTTATAGCTGCCTATGGATATGTGGTGTTTAAACTGCTGTTCTGTTTTAGTGCTTCTTGGAGTGGGGGGAGGTTGTCTTTTGAGAAATTGTAGAGTTGATGCTCTTTTTGTAGAGGCTACTGGAAGCAGCCACCCTGAGGCTATGGAAGGAGCAGCTTGTTGCCCAAATGTTTCAATTCCTTGCTTTGAAATGGGCTGCCACACAGCCACTGCCCCTGCCTGTGCTCTGGATTGATGGCTCCCTGCCTGCCTGCCCGTGGGATTTGCTGCAATTCAGCACACAATGGCAGTGCAAGGCTGCTGTCCTGTGGTCACAAAACCAAAACCACTCACCAAACAAGCTGGTGGGGCTGGTCAGTTCCAGTTCAGATTCTTAAGGAGGGTTTTGGTACCAGTTTAAAAATCGAGTCCTTCAGAGAAAGGTACCTTAGTGACACCATGGGCCATGACTCAGGAGCAGTGGCTTCCCATTGCCTCCCTGCACCTACTCTTGCTGTGAAATGCAGGTGCTTCTCCCTGCTGGGGTGCAGAGGCTTCATTTCTAATGGGCAGCCCTCTTGATTTGTCACCACTGTGGTAGATCTGATTCCTGATACCTAGGGAGGAATTTCATTATGCTGGTTCATGCAAAAGCCCCAGCTGGAGTCTACGTGGATGGAAGGAAAGCCTGGGGCTTGACACAACTTCTGACCTGCTGTATGAGGTGTGGCAAATGTCCAATTGTCTGATATTTAAAAAAAAAAATTCAAGGGAGAAATTGTGCAGCATCTGTATCCCTCTTTTCTGTGTCTGCACAGCAGACAAGGCCTACCTGCCACAGCCCGTGCCCCAACGAGTGTTGGAGGTGAGATACCTTTAAAAATAAAAATCCCGGGAGGACAATGCAATCATGAATTCTCGTCTGAATGCTGCAAATTTGCTTAATAGAAACAAGTGCTGGAGTACAGACCTGCTGTTGAATAATCGCTTCCACTCTACGGAGCAGAGCACGGAAACCTTTTGATGGTGTTATAGTCATCACTTGGCATAAATATTCATTCAAGGAATCAGAGCAGAGTAAATGGCATTTTAGCCGCTAATCATTTAGTATTAGCAGATAGCCTTTTTACTGCTAAAGATAACCACTGCTTAATCAGTTTAGTGACCAGTGGCATATAGTATGACATTTAAGCCTGTGCCTCAGTCCCTGCATTGAGGACACGGCTGCCGGTGACCCCTCTGTCCAAGCCTCCATCGTTCCCAATGTCAGCCCCAGCTGCCAACTGCACTCAACTGGCTTTAACTTCTGCATTATCTGCCATTCGCCTCCTTATCTTAGATCAAAGAGGAATTTTAAGTTCATACTACAAATGTTAAAATCTAGGATCTTCTGTCTCTTTTTCTTTTTGTGGTTGGGGCTAATGGCTGATCACAGCACAGGCTGATTTTGAGATTAAAAAACAAGCCAGTGTTTAAAGGCAATCAAAATCTTAGGCTTCATCTCCATTCATCTTTAATGCTGGTGTAATTGCTGCACAGATTCTGGCTCTTCCTGCAGACTTAATTTATTTTATTTTTGGAGCATGCCCCTGTCTGTCAGAGGGATGTTATACTTCCCTGAGCAGCATTAGCGCTATTGAGCACTCCGCCACCGGCAATCCAGCTCACCCCATTTCATATCTTGCCAAACAAGTTAATCTAATATCAACAGCGGTTTGTTACCTCGTTGTTAGCTTAATTTACTTTACAAGAAATGCTATATTTGCATTTCATCCCTCTGTCATTGGCTTGTGAACCGCGCTTCCCAACGCCAAGAAGGGACGGCTCGCGCCGCTCGGCGCCAGTCCCTCGGCGCGGCACTGCCACACGGGGGAGGGGGCCATCACCCCCACCAGGCATCTTCCCTAATTGGCCAGGGGGGATGTGGGGAGCTGGGAGGAGGATTTCGAAAGCCATAGAGCAGGTCCTGGAAATGCAATATCGAGAGCAGCACAAATGCTGCTGCTGCTCTTCCAGTAATAGAGCTGAGTCGTAGACAGCGGCTTTCCCTGGCGGCAAACATATACAGTAAATGTCTTCACTATGGAAATCAGCAGACGTATGGGCAAGGGGGCAGACGTCTGCAACACCAACAGGTTCCTCAGGCTTTCAGGGAGTGC
Source organism: Callaeas wilsoni (assembly GCA_013398955.1). Lineage (NCBI taxonomy): Eukaryota > Metazoa > Chordata > Aves > Passeriformes > Callaeidae > Callaeas > Callaeas wilsoni. The sequence continues at coordinate 40,165 of VWPU01001861.1, read as the reverse complement.
TCCCACGCCAGCCCCTGCCAAGGACTCAGCCACGTCTGTCTGTCCACCAGCACGGTGAGGGCCCTGCACCTCACTTCCAAATTGCTGGGGTGGGGGAGCCGTGAGCAAAGTCCTCCAAGCAATCACTGAAAAGCCACTTCCCCAAATGATCCAGCAACCCCACGGAGCCGTGCCAGCTGCTGTGCTTGACGGGCAGTGGGATGGAGCTGGGGATGCCCCGTGGTGGCTGTGGATGACATCAGTGGTCTTGTGCCCAGGGCTGTCCCCACTAGGTCAGGGAATGTGGAGTTGTTGGAGGTGGAAATGGCTTTCCAGTGAGAACTTCTGACTTAATTGTTCATTAGCTCACTCTGTGTCCCATTGCTAAACCCTGTCCTTGTTTATGGGGCCCTGGCCTCCCACCTGCTCCAGCAGCTGCTGCCTTCCGCTGCTTACAGGTAGGGAATGACTCCGTCTGGGCGTCTTGCTCTGGTTTTAATAGCAAAATGCTGAAGGATGCCAAGGGCAACTCTGGCCAGGCTGAGACATCTGGCAGGGCAGTTTTGTGGTGCTGAAGGTTTTTAGTGAAGGTCTGAGAGAAAGCAGGGCTGGAAGGACCAAACCCAGAGAAACAGCAGGAGACAGAGAGGTTGAATGAAGTAGGGGATCAGCTGCAAATGAATGTAATGAATATTGGGTGATTTTTGTGAGCAATTAGAGGGCAAGTGCCCAAAATAGAGATCAGTTTTGCCACAAAAGCACTATGAAGCACCTCATACGTGATGTAAACAATGGAAGTGTAAATATAAATGCACATCCAGGCTCCACTGCTGACCGGCCACGTGAACTTGAAATCGCAGGAGCCTCCTGGAAGGAATGTTTCACTACTAACTTAAATTATTTGAGGAGAGGAAGAAGGTGCTGCCTGCTGTCTGCCTGAAGGGGAGCAGAGGGGCCAGCTGCCTCTTTTAGTCCATGATAATAATACTGCTGGAAAGAAATGTTGCTAATGCAGCCTGAGCTTTTATGGGTGATTTTACTTAGAAAATTACCTTGAGAACAGCTTTATTATTACTGAATAGAATTGGGTATTTTCTTAAAGGTCTTGACATCCCTGAAGAAACTGTAGAAAATTGTGATTTTATTTAATGAAAATACTGTTGTTCAAAACCTGTTTTGCTCTGGGGCTTACCCTGCAGGCCCGCGTGCATCCCAGCAGTGGAAAAGCATTGATTTCCTCTGGTCTGCCTCTCCCTCTGCAGCTCACCTGGGATTTTTTCACCCTCAAAATGCTTCTCTATGCACTTTGCCATCCATGTCTGTCCCAGTGGAGTTACATATAAGCCTGCTAGTGGTAATAGAATGGCCATCAATGCTGCTCAGAAATGGGTTGCCACCCTCCAAGGACAAACCCTGGTGACACCCACCCTGGAAGCTGCTGGATTGCTCTTCTCCCCTTGGCTTTAAGTCCCATCACAGTGGTGACTCTGCCACGGCCTCCAGTTGGTGGCTCAAGGGCAGTGGATGTCCAAAACACTGCCCAAGATGTCCCCAGCAGCAGGTGTAGAAAGGGCCCCAGTCTTCAAGAATGGCTTTTCAGTGAGTCTGTTATTTAACCTGAGTAACCCCTTCAATGTTCAGCGCTTGGGTTCAGAAGGAGGGACTTCTGTTTGCAGTTTGGTTTTCTGAGACGAGTGTATCTTCGTCATAATTTTTTTTTTAAATTATTATTTCTTAAAATTCTTGCTGAACAGAGCCCAGAGATGCAGTGAAGCGCCTTGCCTTGGCAGCACACATGGTGCAGTCACAGCAGCCCTGGGGGGCTGGAACCCCTGACCTCTGCCAGAGGAGGAGGAGGAGGAGGAGGAGGGGGAGGAATAGGAGGAGAAGGAAAAGTGCCCCAAAGTCTAGCTGGAACATAAAGGTTCAAGACACAACATCCTCCAGAGCAGGATGCCTTGCCTTTGCACCTCAGAGGAAGCTCTAGGAAATGCCATCCTTTGGCAAGGCACAAACATCATCATTGTGGCTCCGTGGCGGCCACAGTGACAGCCCAGGGGCTGCTCCTGGCTGCCCTGAGCCGGGTCCCCTCACCCCACCAGGGAGCAGCAGCCTCATAAATAATTCCTCAGTGCAATGGCAATGTTGTAAAACATGAATATTTAGTGCATGCATAATAGTTGTTTATTCATACTTAAATGTCAGCTGATGAAAACATATTTAAAAGGCTCCGTTCCCGGGGAAGCACAGGCGGCTGGAGGAGATGGGATGCAAAGTCACACTGTTTCTTGCCCACTGAAACCCAGGGCAGCAGTGATGGACCCCTGCCCTCTCCAGCTGCAACATATTCCTGCTCCCTGGGTACCAGACCTGTGGGAGCCAGCGCTGTCACACTCTTAACACATCCATCTCCCACCAAGGGAGGCTTTCACATTTGTGCCAGAGCTGAATCTGGCTAAAACTCTTCCAGTTTGGGGGGTGCACTCCCAGCACAGGCAATGGGGTGGCCAATGCTTTGCAGAACAAGGATGCTGTGGATGCAGGGATGCAGCCAGGGATGCAGGCAGGCGGTCCCCCCTCATCCTGCCTGTCTCCTGCCCACTCCCGCTCACTAGCACGAGCATTCAACACTTGGGAAGGGGGAAAAAAATAAAAAGAGAGAGAAATAAATTATCTGTAAAGTAAAGAAACACAAACTTATGAAGGACAATTTTTTTGCTGTCAATACACACAAAGAGACAAAAATTGGAAGCTTTTGAGGAAAAGAAATGCGTCTGAACTTCTGAGCGAGTGAGAAAGTACTGAAAAGCCCTGCCATGCCGAGCTCCTCTGAGGTAACTTCTGTGCTTGGAAAGAATATTTCAGAAGACATTTTATTCTTTAGAAGATGCCAAAAATGCAAGACTTGGCACTTTAACAAAACAGAAAAAGGAAAACACATAATCTTCTTAACTAGTAAGTCTTTGAGCCCAGGATCACATTGTTGCCATATAATAAAAAGGGATGTTATGCAGTAAATTGGGCAGTTAAGAATTCTGTGCATACTCAAAATCATGACATTTCAAGGACAATAAAGTTGGCTGGCTCGTGGCCATTGGCCATATGAACAGAAAACAAAAAAACGGATTGTCAGCTGGTTATTCATACCGCATTACAAAACAAGTCTCCCAACAGGCAAACACTCTTTATTGCTTGTGTTTTTGCTCCAGAAATATATTTTTTAATTAAAAAAAAAAAGAAAAAGAGTTCTTGCAGCATTCATCTTACAAATGTTAACCCCTTAAAAGACAATTCTGACATGCTTTGCCGCTGGCTTTTCCACTTTATAAATGTTCTGCAGACAAGGAGAAAATCAGAAGGAAAAATTTATTTCTCACATGGCATAAGTGTCTGTTTCTTTATGGGGAGAAAAGAAAAAGAATCAAGGCCTTTGAGACAGCTTTTATACTATTAATCATGTGGGATGCAATTAATCGTGGGATTAATCCGTTTTGATTTTTGGGGCGTCTGACTTGAAATCATCCCCGGAGAGTTGTTTTCCGGAGCAAACATATAGAGTTTGTGAGCATGTGCCAGGTGATGTCCCCAGAGCTGCCACCGGGGCTGAGGATGATCCCGGTTTAGCGATGGGCTGCAGAGCTCGGGGAAGGGCACCGGCCGTGGGCAGGGCGCTGTTCTGGCCGTGGCTGTATAATTCACCAGTGTATCACTGCACTGCGACCTGCGGGGCCCCACGGGCTCCCCGAGGGCTGTGTTGTTACTGCGACTGTTAACACATTGTGCACAAACTATGATTCCTGTCTGCTCCGTGGCTGCATCACGCTCTGGCAGCGATGCTGCTCCTCCTGTGCTTTCTGCAAGCCCTGCTTCCCCAGGTTCAGCCAGGAGCTGGGAATGCTGAACTCTGAGGCGCGTCCTGCAGGTTTCTGACACGCTGCTGCTGCTGCCATGTCCTTTCTCTGTCTCTTTAATTGTCCCGGGGGGTTGTGCTGGAACAGCTGCAGGTGTTTTGCAGCAAGATGATCAGGACTACACCTTCTGCAGCTGCTGGGGGCGTTGGTTTGGGGTGAGATGCTGGGAGTATCTGCTTGGAGCAGATATGGCAGTGGGCTTTTCTGGGCTTTTGCTTGGGCTGGAGAAAGTGCAGGATGTGTCTGCACGTTCTGGGGAAGGGGGTAAGCCTTGGGAGGAGGGAAGTGATGAACACATGGCATGTGCTGGTGCTGTGCTGTTCTGACTTCTTGCTAAGAGCTGCAACAGTATGTAAGGAAAGGAATGTCAAATCACTGGTTAAGTCAAATCCTTTTGGCTGAAGGACAGGTCTTTGCTCTGGGAGGGAAGGATGCCCCTGTTTGGTCACAAAGCTCTCACAAAATTGATCCCCTCCTGCTGGTTTATGGGAGAGAGACTGAGTCAGGCTGTTGCGGTGAGAGTCTTTCCCCTCCATCATTTAAGTAAATCTGTCCTGACCACAACTTAGGGGAGATGCTTGGTCAAAAAAATTTCTGTAAGTGTTTTTTGGGAAGTGCTGGTTGGTTGTTTGTAGAAATGGCACCAGGCTAGATCCTGAAGTGATGCAAATAAATTTGTTGCCTGTAAAGCTACTGTATTTCTCTCATCCTCTGAGTCCTGGGTCAGCTCCCTGCTCTTCCATAGTAGCTTCCACTTTCTGTGCCACTGGTTTCCACACAGCGCCCTTGCTTGCTCCTTCTGCTTCTCCCTCTCCTCCCAACTTCTTGAGCATCTTTTTTTGCAGTGTGATTTGCTCAACCTTCGTTTTGGGTTTTAATCCACTTCTGTCTCTCCCCTGGCTCTGCCTATATGTGTTGTTTCCCGTATTTACCTTGTTTTGATTGCGCATTCTGCGGGACAAAGCACAATGATGCTGTTTTGTGGATAATTAAATCCTCCTGGTTGTGGTCCAGCCAGTGGGACAACTCATGCAGGAGGGTATAAACTGCCTGGATTTGCATGCAGAGCCTGTCATCTGCTGTGAATCATTTCGGGATGCTTTTGCATGAGCAAAGCTGTTTAAAAATAAATTGTATTGTATTAGACTAATGGAAGATAATAAATTTGGCTGGTCTTTTAGCTTAAAATTCATCAATGTCTGGAGCTGGAAGGGGGGAAGGAGCTGGAGGACATCGAGCCATCCGGCAATTAATGGCCAGGAGCTCGGCCCTTGCCAGGCTGCCGTGTTGCCCAGCAGTGTCACACTGCTCTGGCAGCTTGAGGATAGCACAAGCACTAAACTCCTCTTAAAAAGGCAAAAATTACCAAAAAAAATTTAAAAATCTCTCCTTCTTTTAAACATCAATTAACAAGATATCCTTTAATCAAAGTCTGCTCCAAGTGGCACTGCGCAAAGGGATTATTCCAAGATCAAAAACCTTTGAATTATTGAAGCCTTTCAACCCTCATGGCATTTGATGTCCCTATGCTAGAGCAGGGAGAGCCCTTTTTTTGGGGTGTAATTTCCCCAAGATCAGAACATGTCAGCTCTGCTCTTATTTTGGCCAGCAGTGTGGGAGAGGGGTTGCAGCCTCAAGCCCAAGGCTTGTGCAGATTGCCACTGGGCAATTTTGGGGAGAAGTGCACACAGAGTGCACGACCTGTGTGTGTGCTGCCTTGCTGGTGTGTGACAGGGCTCCTGGGACAGCGTCCCTTGCAGGGGGTGCCCTGCAGCCCCATCCTGGCTGTGCGGGTGCTGAAGGGAGTGAATTTGCAGTGGGGGCAATTCGCATCCCCCAGAAGTGAACCAGCTGTAGAGTGGGCTTTGTGGTTATTTCAGTGCCTCGCCACCTGCTCTGCGCGCCGGTGCCGCGCTCCCCCGTCCGCTCCCTCCGTGTGTCCCAGCATATGCTCGCTCTGGCCTCCTGCTCCAACGCTGCTGCAGCCAGACTGCGGCACCAGGTGGCTCCGGCACTGCTCCAGGGCAGCATCCCCGGGGTGTGACAGCCCCCCGATGCCAGGCCCTGGCTGTGGCAGAAGGGACTCTCTCCTGCTAAGATCCAGTTGCTTTTCCCCTCGGCCCCCCTGTGTGGATGATGCCGTCTCATCCCAGTGCTGTTGGAAATTTGGGGTGATTCTGGTGACATTGCAGAACGAGGCCCGATTGAAGCCTGATGTAGGGGGAGGCTCTCACCTCCTACAAGCACATGGAGGGAAAGCAGCTTATTAGTAGAGCAAATAACTCAACTCCTATTTTTGAATATCTGCAAAGGGGCTGTGCTCTTCCTGAAATTGTGGGTACTGAGAATTAATGGAGTTTGCTTTTTTTTCCCTTTTGGTTTAGGGTGTTGGAAAGTGTCCTGCCTGTGCTCAGGCTGTGCTGGCCAACTGCACTGGCTCACACCAATTGCCCCTCTGGCACCCTGCCAGAGTACCCCAGCACTCTCCCTCTGCACAGCCAGGACAAAGGTCCTAGAAATGTCCTAATTCCCTGGAAATATGGCAAAAGCAACGACTTGTGTGGACAGGATTAATATTCACCTAACACAAAAGGCTCTGTAGGAAAAGCTCACTGATGGAAGATGAAGACAAAAACCCTCTAAGCAGGGCTGCTCATGTTTAAACTCACCTGAGTGCTTGAGAAAGTGCCCTGGATGCATTTTTCTAGCAATTTTAATTTTCTTATGTTTGACCCAATACAACTGTTAGTTTTCTTTCACATTTCCTGTGGCACTCAGCTGAGGAATCCAAGAGGATAATTTATGGAAGGAAAAGGTACAGCAAATAGATGCTTTGGCCTCTATAAAGTACTCCTGCCACTTAAGAAGCCACTTGATGAATGGAACTTTTGGTTGATGTCATTTGCTGGCTTTGTGACTGGCCTCTCCTAAAGTCTTGCTTTGAGGAAAAGCATATTTTAAAAAGTGCCTGTATGATCTGGACCCTGCTGTTACACATGATGAGGCTCAAGGTCCTGGAAACTCGGCTTCCTTATTGCTGGTAACAGGATCAAGCAGCACAGTGGCAACTTCCCTCCTTCACACACCTTCCCGCCCCAAAACATTGCATTTACAGCAGGAGATAAAGGCTGTGAGGGAGCTGCAGGTACAAACACACCATGCTTCGAGCCTTTGCTGTCTTTCCTTGCATACAGATCACTGCCAAGGTTGATCTGGCCAAAATTAACCCTGCCCATCGATATCCCAAATCAGGGTCCCAAGGGGGTAACTTGGCAGGAGCTTTTTCAGCAGCAAGGTGTGATGGGCAGCACCTGCTTGGCTATGTGGTGATGGCTGATTACCCCAGGAAAAAACAATAAGCTCAGGTTTTATCCCCATTAGTAATAGCTCAAACCAGCACCCCTTTCCCATGGCTGGAGATGGTCTGACACAGGAGGAGGCTCCAGGGCTGCCTGTCTGCTGCAGATGTGAGAGGTGGAATTTGGGTTTAGGGGTGCTGTCCCTCAGCATCCTGCTCCAAGCCTGCCTCCTCTCATGTTGTTGGCTCTGCCCTGAGTTTTGCAGGGATTTCTTGCAGAGTCACTCCTGGTGACTGCTCTGTTGTAGACCACCTCCAGCAGCAGGGCTGCTCCTCCCCAGTGCCACAGGAGCATTCCCAGTGTGTGTGGGGCACAGGAGCCACACGGGGCTGTGCAGCAGGTAAACCCGTACCTGCAGTGAGATCGCTGCCCTGGTAAATCACACTGCTCAGGAGTTCATTAGATCAACTTTCTAGTCAGCCCAGGTCTTCTTTTTTTTATTATCCAATTAACTCTACATGTTAATAAGAACTTTTTTTTAATATAAAACCAAGCAAATTTTTTTCCCTGCCTGGAGTAACATAAATAGACCTTTTCATATATAGCTTCAGTGTCCTGGGACTGATTTGTGGATATATATTGCTGCTTAGGAAGGCTGTAATTTACAAGTGATTGTTTGGAGGACTTCAAATTACCACCACTCATATATATAGATATATACACAAAAATTGAAGCTTCTTGGGACATTCTACATAAACAATTTTCTTGGGAAGAAAAAAAGATTCTCAATAAAAATAATAATAATAATAAAGCCCAGGGATTTTTTATATCTATGCCACTACATAAAGTAGGGGTAGATTACTTCGGTCCTTCATTTATATTTCAGCATTTCTGGGCCATTTCCTCTAACATTTTATCTTTTTTTTTTTTTCTTCCATCATATATAAATAAAATCCTCCTATATTCCATTCCTGATGGGTTTGGGGTGTGGAGGTAGCAGAAACCCGGCCGTCCAGCCCTGCCTGCCTGTGCTGTCTCTGAGAAGAATAGGGATGGGAAGGATTAGCTCCAGCTACCTTAATGAAATATCACTTCAGCTTCTAAGTCTCTCTCCCAGAAAAGTACATACATGCACAAAGAGAAATACTTTTGGAAGCTGCTCATGATTTTTATGGCTCTGCTGCTGGGAGCTGCTGACAGTGTTTTCTCTCAGCAGTCAGGCTCTCTGTTAAAGCCAGATACCCTAAAGTCCCTATTTTACTTTGGAAGATATTTCTATAAGGATTTTTTTGCTTTCCTGGTCCAAGACAGAAAACAAAAAAACCCAAAAACAGGGTCAGCAGGAGCAGCCAAGGGCACAGCTGCAAGATGAGCCCTGCAGCAGCACTACTGAACACCTAGGGCTGTGCATCTGCCCACAGCATTTGTCCAGCCTCCAGTGTCTGTGCTTTGGGGGCAGCTGTAAGGAGGTGTCATATTGTAAGGTAAAGGGGCCTTTCAAGCTATTAATTTGTCAAGTAGCTCTTTATTTTATTTTTTTTAAACTCTCGTGAACTTGGAGGCGTTTACAACACATGTTCCGTAGTTTTGTGATTTTTTTTTTTCAAAGTTACAAACAGGTCGATGCAAGTTTAGATGACTTTATGCAACCTGAAAGTAGATCATTTAGTGGTAGTTAATGCTCCTTGCCCATCAGAAACCAGGTCATTTTTAGTCCCTTTATTAAAGCAAGCAACACAATCTGCCTTCAGCTGCCAGCATGCATTTCCAACGGAATGTAAGGGTTTAAAAATGAGCACAATTTGAGTAGAGGAAAAGGGATCTCCATGTAAAAAGAACATGCTTTTAATTGAGATTAGTTGATCCATATTCCATTAGCAAATCCCGTCCCATGGACACCGTTCCTGCAGAGGCAGGCAGGATTTATCAGCCTCGGTGCTCGCAGGCTCCCTTGTGCTGCCGCTCTCCCAGGGAGCCGTGAGGAGCGAGGCGGGACAGGCTGCTGTATATCACCCATCTCCTGCTCACCAAATGATGATTCAGATTCACACTGAGATCTATAAAAGTCAGTGGTTTATTGCTGTCTTGTATTTCTGTATTAACCACCTCATTATCATCCCAAATGGAGTATAAATCTGAGTGTATCCAGTTGCTCAAGCCCGTGTGCTTGTGCTCCCCCGCCTCCTGCCATATAAATCTCAGCTCCGGGTGACGGGAGGGACCCTGCGGTTTCCCAGCTCCAGAGCAGGCCATGTTTATAAAGGACTGGCTTCCTCTCCTTGGGGCAGGCCAGGCAGCACTCTGCGTTCTCCCGACCGTGCGTTTCTGCTGCTGTGGGGGAGCGGTGGCACTGGTGCTTCCTGGGGACTGCGGACACAAAGCTGTGCCTGCTGCCAGGCCCCACGTCTCACCCCTGTATGTTTAGGAGAGGTGCTGCTCCTTGGAGAGTGCCTGTCTTTGGGGTCTGGGCCTTTTTACGTAGGGTGCTGGCCTTGTTCAGCCACGGGGTTGCTGACATGAAGCCGGTTGCCAAGTGGCTGGGAGCCATTTGGGCAGAGCCCACACACCCTGGCCTAGGCCACACGCCACCTGCTTTGGGTGCTCGGTGTCTTGGTTTTGTGTTAGAAGAAGCCTCAAATAAACACTGCAGCTGGACCAGGCTGGGTCAGGTCATGCTGCAAGCAGCCATGGCTGGGAACAGGATGCACCTTGAGGTGCATGGGGGCTCACTGCTCTGGAAAGCCCTGAGGGTGGCCAGTGGAACCGCTCCAACGCACTGAAATGAGATTTGATGCCACGTCCATAGCTCACCACGTGTCAGTCAGAAATAATTGCAGGATTAGGCACGTGATCTTTTGATCACGATTTCTCATCCCTGAGAACACATGCCATTAGCAGGAGACAACTTTTCCTCTAGTTCAAGGCTAACCGTGTGTGCTTCTAATTGTTGATGAAGAATGCTATTCTTAGCACTGAAGTGTAACTTTCCTAAAATAAACCAGGGGGAAAAAAGTGCCACCTTTGGCCCAAGATCTCCCAAAGGCAGCAGCTCTGGTGGCCTCAGTAGGGTGTGCATCAGCAGGGATACATGTTGCTTTTCTCAGAGAGCTTTTCTTTTTTGCTTGTCTCATTCATTTGATAAGAGGAGACCAAACTAATAACGGGGAAGGTGAAATAATTTAAAAATTATAATTCTTTTCTGTTTCTGCATAATACAAAGCACGTCTGGAGCAGGTGCCTCTTAAAACCTGTTCATCACTACTGGCTATTTTTGCTGCAAGTTCCCAACCAATGCAAAGTGATGCATTCACCATAATTTGATAAATTACACCCCTCCCTTGCAAATTATTCTCCCTCAATATTCCACCACCTCTGGTCTTGACACATGTGCTGGAGAGGGTGACAAGTTTTTAAACCTCACTTAATGCTCGTACCCAAGAGTTGCAGAGTTTTCTGGGTTTCTCAGAGGCTGTGCTTACTTCTCACACTCTGCATGAATGCTTTTTTAAAATTATTATTATTATTATTTTAATCACAACGCTGCTGCTCCTGAGCTGATTCAGGCACCCAGGTCATATATATTCTAAAGCAAAGCTTTGGAGGAGGGAAAAAATATCAGGGACAGATACATTAGGGACAAAATGAAGAGCCTGTTTGATGCTATGTTCAATGCTGAGACTGCCATGAGGACGTGTGCCTTTTATTCTTCTCTTCCTAGTCCTTGTCCGTGAGCTGCTGAATTCCCCTCATTGCCTCCCCTCTGGCACCAGGTTCCCCTCCCTTTGCTCTTTGTCGTTAGCCGCTGAAATATTGTGTAGTTGCGCAAGGTGCTTTGTTCTGTGCCTCTTACTTCCCTCTTTTGGGTCTCTTCTCCTCCCAGAAACAACTGGCTCTCATTTGGCATGTGCTGGGCTGTGGGCTCCAGGCAGGTTTTCGCTCATTAACCTCTGAAGATACATTGGTAAAATGTCAGTGTCATACTCCATCATGCAGTGAGAACTATTAAGTGCACATTGTTATTCCTGGATTCAGACCTACACCGCCTCTTTGCCTCCCTGGGAGCCTCGTGTAAAGACCAAATACGATGTTATGGATGATGGTTAGAGTGAGCAATCTTCCTTTCCCTCCTGCTCCTTTTTTTTTTAAATTTATTTCTCCCCATTCTAGTTGATCTTTCTCACATCCTCATGGCACCAAGCAAAAGCAACTGGGTCTGGCAGCACAGTCTTCTGTGGTGTTTTTGGGGTGTGATGGGAGAAGCAGCTGCCAGCTGCTGAGGAGGACAAGATAATCCTGGTTTCGAGCCTCCTGAAGATACCCAACACACAAAACTTCTGCATTGTCCTTCTGCAGAACGGAACATTTAATTTGGAATTTTTTTCTGCAGAGAACCCTATCTTCTGCAGCACTGCATTGCCTTTCCAGAATGCCTTTAGAACCCTGACAAAACAGTCATCTCGGGAAGCCTACAGGCTCTCCAGCAAGGAATCTAAGTCACCAGCAAACTGGAGAGTGAACTCGAGCACTTCCTTGTGTGCACACTCCTCACGCACACAGGTGTTAAGAGGCAGGTTCCCTAGGAACATGCAGAGCATTGCACCCTCAGTGCTGATGGCACAGCTGGCTCTTGGCCCCTGACCAAAACGTGGAGGCACTGGTTTGCTCAATGGGAGGGAGAAAGTCATGCTCATGAGTACAGTTGTGTCTCTTAAGCCCTGGTCTGGTTGCTCTAACATAATTTTGGGCTCCTGAGGCAAGTCAGCACTAGGAGAGGGTGAGAAGAAAGGAATTTAATCAGAAAGGAAGACATTTTCCCAAACCTTCATTCATTTTTTGGGTATACATTTGCTAGAGTGTCCCCACGAACACGCTCAGCGTTACTCTGGTCACTGCAGACTCCTCCAGGCAAAGACAATTTCCCCGGACTTTGGAGCTGCCACAAATGAAAGGCACTTAACAAATGCTTCTGAAAGAAGAAAACCTCTGTACTCCTCTCCTCGTCATTCACTTTCAAATTGATAAGTTAAATACTGTACTCCAGCATAAACATTTCTCAGGGACAAAGTATAAACATTTCTAGTGGAGTGCACTTAATACAATTTTGTTTGCCAAGTGGCTCTGCCTCCTCCCAAGCTATGTCTATGAGAGGGTTTTATTTAAATGGAGATATAAATTAATTGCACTCAGCACAGCCTCTCATCCTGCATCTGTACCCTTGGACTCTGTGAAGGAAAGGGCAGGTGGGAGCTGTGGCAGCTGAAATACTGGCAGGACATCACTGCAGCCCTTCCCCTGCCTGCTGCCTTCCCAGTCTCCCCTGATTTTTAATTATTTTTTTTCCATTGGAAGACATGTGACTGGATTTGCTTTAGTTAGACAGATGCAGATGCAATTCCATGAAAGATCTCCTTCCCAAGGCAGGGGTTAATGCAATGTTTTGTGACCTGGCTCTGCAGTGATGGGTGACACCAACTCTCAGACAGCTGGATTAGATTAATATATGTCAGATATTTTAAGGTTTCATTCAGGAGAAAGCCTAATTTTAGACTTTGATCGAATGCCCGTCTTGGTAATAGCATGGATAATTTCCTTTCAAAATTGGCAAAATTTAAGTTTCAATGATGTCTCAAGCTGGGCCCAGTTATTAACAAACCTGAGCTTTCTGACACCTGTCTGTCCCTTCTCTACCTGAATTCTTGTTTAGGTACAAATTATACAGAAACTTGTCAAACCTGACTTTACCCTACTCATGTGTTTTGTTCATCCCTGAAATACTTTGGTGCAAAGTAAGGACAAGTGCCACCCTTGTGAATGGAAATCAGTTTTGTGGTCTAGACTAAAATTTCCATGATTTGCAAAGGAAAACGACAGTGGGTACCACAGCCAGGTGTTGTGAGTGCTGTGGAGCCTCCCCGCCTCTGTCACCTTCAGAGGAAGGTGGGCAGTCACAAACTCAGAGGATCGTAGAATGAGGGACCTCAAGGATCATCTGGTCCAACCTTTCTTGGCAAAAGTATGACCTGGAAAAAATGGCCCAGCCAAATCTTAGAAGTGTCCAGAATCTACCATTTCCCTGTGGAGGTTATTCCAAAGGCAGATAGTTCTCATTGTGAAAAAATATCCTCTTGTGTCTAACTGGAATATCCCCAGGTGTAACTCAGCCATTACCGCTCATCTTTTCCATGCGAAAAAGGGAGTTTTTGTCTTCTTTGCAGTCAGGAGCTTATGAACTGTTTTAGGCGTTGTTTCCTTTTCTGTGAGATGCCAGAACAGCTACATGGAGAATTTTGCCTGAGAGGTTCCTTCTGCAGCAGTCTGACCTGCTCGTTATGAAAGCCAAGGGGAGGCTCGGGGCAGGGGACGGAGGCTGGGGATGGAAACTGCAGCTCAAGTGCTAGGAAGTCCCAAGGATCCCAACCTGCTTGAGGCCCCTCCAAAGCTCTGCCCAGCTCCTCCCTACCAGGAGATGCAATCTGTCAGCTCTGCAGAAACAAACTTGTTCTCATAAAACAGCAGTAATTTTATGGTACGAGAGGAGAAATGTACAGCCAGAGTCTTGCTGCTCATCAGAAAAACAGCAGCTGCCTTTTGTACAGCTCTTGGGGCTTTTTCACTTTTTTTACCTTTAAGATTAAAATCCTCCCAAAGAAGGCTTACAAGGTTTATGGCAGAGGTATACAAGAAGCAAATTAAAATTCCATAAATATATTTGCTGGCTAAAATTTATATATCCTGTATTCCTCGGGTATCTAATTAGATCCAAGAAGAAAATAGCCCTGCAAAGGATAGGCATTTTGTTCAAATAATTTTTAAAAATTGAGCTAAATAATGGCCATTTTATACTGCACACAATATAATTGTTCTTCTTGTATTGGGGAGCAGTTATAAATTATCTGGTATCCCATTCAGCCTCGTTGCCAGGCCGAGTACCAAACAATTGTGAATGTAGTTACTGGGCACGTAAATTCATGGTTTTCTGACAACTACACCGTTACTGCCGCTGCTAACTAACATTCTGCATAAAAAATGCAATCCCTGGGAAAGAAGGGGCATTTATCTAAGTGCTGACATTGAAATATTCTGAATAACTCTTTGAATCATTTGTACTATTATGGGGAGAAAATGTAATTATTGTAATCAGCCTTGAGTCTGAGGCCATGTTGTTTTTAAAAAAAAAAAAAAAGAAGGGAGAGGGGAGGGGGAAACCAGATCTGAACAACGAAAATGAACCTTGATAATGGAGCAGCCTTGAATTCCACTTCATTTATCACACTAATGGATGTCAAGATGACCTCAATCAAACATTTTGTTTTCCAGTTTTAAGCAATGGAAAATGTATTTTTTTTTTCCCTCTGGGAACAAAAAAAAAAAGGAAAGTTATTTAAATTGTTCCTAGTAATTACATTAGAGTAGAAGGTCAAAGTCAATATGAAATAGTATCAACCAACCTTTTGATGAGTCTAGTCCAGTCTCTTTGCTGGCACAGTTCACACATCTCCATAAACCTAGTGCAAGCTTTATGTTTCTCTTTCCATATTCTTTATGTTTGTATGTTTAAATAGAAATCTCATTTTATGATGTTTTTATTAGTTTTTATTTGGATCCCCAGCAGTATTTCATCTAACATTTTTAAGTGAAAGATCATGTGGTTTAAATACCACCCCTCACTGAGTAGCATACTTCAGGATTGGGTATAGCTGTAAACAGGCAGAGAAATCTGAATAAAAAGAAGTTTATGTCCGCAGCACTAAATGAAAATGTGAAAATTTCACCTAGGACAGAGGGAAACCTGAAGAGGTTCAACAAGGGCAAGTGTAGGGTCCTGACCTGGGGAGGAATCACCCTAAGTATCAGCACAGGTCGGGGGTGACCTGCTGGAGAGCAGCTCTGCTGAGAAGGACCTGTGAGTCTTGGTGGATGATGAGTTGACCATGAGCCGGCAGTGTGTCCTTGTGGCCAGGAGGGCCCGTGGGATCCTGGGGTTTATTGGGAAGAGTGTGGCCAGCAGGTCGAGGGAGCTGATCCTGCCCTTCTTGTTGGCCCCAGTGAGGCCACAGCTGGAGTGCTGTGTCCCATTCTGGGCTCCTCTGTACGAGAGAGACAAGGAGCTACTGGAGAGGGTCCAGCAGAGGCCACAAAGATGATGAGGGGTCTGGAGCATCTCTCTAATGAGGAGAGACTGCAGGAGCTGGGCCTGGTTAGTGGAGAGAAGAGGAGACTGAGAAGGGATCTCATCAATTTATATAAATATCTGCAAGGCAGGTGCCAAGAGGATGGTGCCGACTCTTTTTAGTAGTGCCCAGTGACAGGATGAGGAACAATGGCCATAAACTGAAACACAGGACGTTCCACCTCAACATGAGGAAGAACTTCTTTACATTGAGAGAGGCAGAGCACTGGGACAGGCTGTCCAGGGAGATCATGGAGTCTCCCTCTCTGGAGACATTCAAACCCACCTGAATGTGTTCCTGTGTCACCTGCCGGAGGTGAACCTGCCTAGGCAGGGGGCTTGGACTGGCTGCTCTCCAGAGGTCCCTTCCAACCCTAACTTTTCTGTGATTTCAATATTTCAGTTCCTTAATATCTCAGCAATGGACAATAGCATCCTGATACCTGCACTTCTCCCCATGACTGGTAAAACTGTTGGCTGGATCCAAATTTAGCCAGGGCCCAGGGCTGCCTCTGCTGGCTTGTGTCTTCTGGGTCATACAGCTCAGTTCTGGACCTTGAGTGAAAGTGCCAGTCCCCCCTCAGAAGTGGTGCAACAAGCTGGATTTTATGCTGCTGTGCAAGTATAGTCCATAATCTGCACCAGTGTCACCTGCAGCACTCAAGATGCTGGGTATATTTTACCTCATTTAATTTGGCACACTAGCATTTCTGTGGATCCAAAAAGTGTCTTGAGTTATCACGGAACTGTTTCACAGGTTTCCAAGCATGACTGCGAGCTGTAGAAAGATGAATTGTTAAAAGCTACTAATTAATTATTTCATTGAACACTGGCAGTTTTATCTAAAAGAAAAATAACAGAAAAATCATCAGTCTGAGAAAGAAACCAAGGGGTTTGTGAGCTTTCACCATCCTCGCATCCCCCTGTAGCTGTGGCAGGTATGAACTTGTCTCTCTGATATTGTCTTCCACCCATGGGGCATGAGGCAAATGCAGTTTCATTTCTCTAAGTGCATAAGAGTCTTTCACGTGTCCCTTCAGCATGTCTCTTTTTGTAGTTTTTAACCGTAATATATAGTTGTCTTGGTGGTCTTACATGATGGTCATGGAAGGAGGATACATGCCCTAGACGAAGACACTGTTGTAAGATCCAGGTCTAAGTTTTGAACCACATTTGCTACAGCAGACTATGCAAATCTTGTGTTTGGACATCAGAAGTAGCCCTAAGTCCCGGTATATTGACCTGAGAGATCTCTACACCCTCTTGCACCATATAAATTGTGAATTCTCTATTCTCTAATGCAAGATTATTCCTGTCTTTTCTACTTTTAACAGAATAATACTGTTCTCTGTTGACATTTTCTATTACAGCTTGTAACAGTATAAGAATATCTGGATTTTTAAGACTGAAACTTTAAAAAGTGCTTATCTTAGTGTCTTTGAACAGCAAATATACCATGGTTTATTTAAAAGACATTTTTCTCCTTTAGAAAAAGATATGATGGAATAAATGATTTGTAAGAAATTTGCAACAACCCCGCCCCCAGACAAACAGCATCATGTGACAGGTCACTGTGGGCCCCTGCTCACTTCCATGTGAAGCTCTTGGAGCAGTCTGTGCTAAAAAACTTCTTTGAAATGGTCAGAAATCATCCATATGGTAAAACATCACCTCTCCTCTCTTCGCCAATAATTCAGTATTCAGGAACATACTTTGCAAAAAATGTGGAACCATGTGGTCCATGGAAGGGACCCTCCTGTAGGAAGGGCAGAGCCAGGCTGGCCCAAGTCCCCTGCCCTCCCTAGCTGGGCAGAAAGTATCTGCATGGCAGAAAAGAGCAGGAGCAAACAGGTAAGAGGAGAGGAAAGACGCTTAATGCCTAAAAGGATGTGTATGAAAGGCAGGATGTAGACCTCAGTGTCTTCCCTGGGAATAACAGTGCACTATGCAGTAACCTCAGGCTAAAAGACAGACCAGTGAATCATGATAGGAAAAAAAAGTGTGGACATTTTTAAGTTAAGCTTTTAAGAATAAATAAATCTGTAGAATGTAACATAAATCAGCTGTGTCCTTCCCCCTCCTTCCCTCCCCCACCCCCAAACACTCGCTAAAGCGATTGGAAACATTTGGGTCTCAAAAAAAAAGGGAAAGCTATAAGTGCTTTTTCTTTCTTTTTTTTGCCAAATCATGCAGAAGATGCTGGCAGCTGCAAAGATTCAATTATACACAATGCAAAAAATAATTTAAAAAAATAATGGCACTTGAAAAAAAATTGCCTCTCCAGAAATTGCGTGGAACAATAAATCTGTTAATTAGCTAATTAATATTCAATTGGGGTCAGTGGGCTTAATAGAACCTTTTTCTGAGACCCAAGAAATTTTCCAATCACAATGTTAAGTCTGCCCACTTTCATTATCATCTAAGCACAGGCAGCCCTTATCAGGCCGCCAGACGCCCGGGAACAATGCGGCACCATTATCATCCCGGCGCAGCGGGCGCGGGTACCACAGTCGGATGTTGCAGGCTGTGAAGTAAAAATGCTTGAGCATTTAGGGTAATTGATATATGGGTTCTGCTGTATTGTTTAGGGCTGTTTGTTTGCTCTAGTGGTATTTAAGGCAGCGGAGCATCAGAAGATTGATTTTCATTGGTTGCCATTTTTTATTTTTTTCCAGCGGAATCGATGACAAGTTGTCAGTGCGGGACCCTGACCAATAGCATCTGGCAAGCGCTCCCCATGGCACAGGGGCTGCTGCTGGCCAGGCCCGCATGGAAGTGCTGGGGCAGTGTGCTCCCCGTGCCTGCAGCCAAATCTTGTCCGCTGTGGGAACGCTCCCCTCGGCGGGGCGGACATTCAAACCCACATCACTATAAAAAAGAACACATTTAAACCTGCCTCGCTATAAAAAGTGACAAAATGCAAGATCTATGTTATGAGCAGTGGTGGCTGCTTTTATTTATTTTTCCAAGGGACTGCAGTTTTCTGCTGTAACACCTGCTGTCCTTTCCCTCCCTTAATATCAAAATATGGAAGTGGGTCTGGTGGCTTTGGGTCTCCCCACTGCCCCCCAGGTTAAGAGAGTGCTGTAGATTACAGCTTTTGGAGTTCACTGGACTGAATACGGTTGTTTATGGTATTCCACAACATTTCATAGAAGGGTTTGCGAACGAAATTACATTTGTTGTTTAGCTGGCAGTAAATCCTCCAGGTTAGCATGGAAAGGCCATCTAGGTCCAAGCAGTTTGACACAGACTCCTTAAATCACCAACCCAGGCCCCTGGCATGCACCGCACTACTCTGATGATTAGGTTGTAAATGAAAAATACAGTTGGAGTTCCCTCTACAGAATGGGGACTTGATCTACAGGACCTACCTGCCTCTCCACTTCTTCACCGAGCTGCATCTCCACACGCTGTTGCAAGTGACCAAAGAGCGTAAAAGTAGCCTGGATACTTTGCAGTTTAAGGTTTCCCCAAAAACTTCTCCATCAAGGAGCAATGCTGCTTTCTCCCCTTGCCATAGGGCCCTCACCAGCCCTATGCTTGTCTTAGAGAGCAGAAAAAGAGGGAAAGAGACTTTTCACTGGAAATGTGGAGACTGGGAAATCCTGTTTCTTTCCCCCTTTCTATTTCTCACAAAGGATTCCTGTAACCAATACTCAAGGCAGAGTATTATTACTTCAAAGAAAAATTGAGAGTTTTGCAGGTATTTCCCAGGTGACGTGGCTGTTGGTTATTTGTGTACTTAACCTGAAACTAGAAACTCCCGATTACGGACGGCTTATATCCGAATCTGCTGGAAAGAACACTTCAGGTGATTTCTTGCCAGTGAAGCTATAGGCTAAATGGTTTACAGGTGTGGGCCTTTCACAGTGGCAGTTCCTCTCCCTGGTGCACCCCGGGGAAGTTTTCTCTTGGCGCTGCCAGGAGGATGCGGGTGTTTGTTGGGCAGGGAGATTTCGGGAGGAGACGGGAAGGTGCTGTACATGGAGGGACATCAAGAGCCCTTCCCACTCATGAGCAAATGCTTTTACTTTGCCTTCAGTCTTGCTGTGGTTTTTCCACTTAGCTTTTTGAGATCCACTTCACAGTGCTCACAGACTATATTTCAGGGGCATGGGCTGGGGAGGGGGAAATCAAATTTCTCCTTTCTCCTTCAACTTTCTTGCAAGTCACTGGACTTTCATATTTATTTCCTGGGTAGCCTATGTGCAATTATTCTGATTAGATCCCTCTTGCCAGTTCTCTGCTATAGCACACATACCCTAAACCTTAAAAAGAAAATAAAAGCTGTTATTTCCTATTTTCATAAATGAAAAGATGTTTCAAGTATTGGGAGACACTGAAAGAAATTCTGCAGTTTGAAGATACTTCAACTTAACTACTAATTGCAGGGGACCAGTGGGCGTAATTTTGGCACTATATTAGCTTTGCCACTCCATGAATAATTTGCATACAAAATGCTTTATTTTGGCAATCTATTAAAGAGCTATACAGTATTTGTGGCTTATCGCATTCACGCAGGAAGCAGGATCCTTGGCCATCTCGTTAAATTCTGTTGATGCATAACAATTTAAAGCATGGCACAAGCTGGTATGACATTTAAAGATGCCTTCACTTAATTATATTACACAAATATTGGGTTGTTTATCCTTGGGAATAAAGTCTTTTTGAAGTCAAAGTTGGCATGCGTATAAAGGAGTAAATTTTAACTGATCCCTCAAGTGGGCCTCCTAGCTGCAAATTGGGGTTCTTGCATTTTTTAAATTATTTGTGATAAGAAGCATTACACTTTGAATACAGCCACTGGAGTTTGTTTGGTACTCCCTCCCTTCTTCTCTTCTAATGGAAAATACAGTCTTTAGCAATAAATCGGCACATGAAACCAGAGGGGTAACTGTAGGCTGGGGTGAGAAATGGGACAAACAGTGGCGCTCGTAAGAGTCTGTGGCTGCAAAAAGGAAAAAGCCCTCACTCTGGTCTTCAACAGGAGGAAAAAAATCATTTAAGGGGGTATATAGACTGTTTGCACAGAAGCAATGGGGAAATTAGGGTAAAAGAAAAATCAATGCTTTTTTTTTTTTTTTTCCCATCCCCAGAAGGATAATCAGTGTGAAGCAAACACTGGAGTTTGGGTTTCTCTGTAAATAATAAATTGAAAGGCTGCAAATCTAAAATTCATATTGTTCACTTTAGTTGGCTGTTCACATTTTCTTTATATACATATATATCACATGCAGAAGCTGCAGGGAAGAAAACTGAGAGCAGGCTGGGCAGAGGGCTCTCCAGCCCCACAAAAGGGAGAGACCCTAGATGAGGAAGCTGAAACCATTCATTTGCCAGTGTTGGGAACAGAGCGTGATCATTTTGCTCTGTCAGTGATGTTAATAATAGAGAATTAATCAAATTTTGGCTCATTGGACAATAAAAGAGAAGATTGCTGTCTGATAAAAACTCTTTATTGGAGCAGGAGCCTTCCTCCATTTCCTGCTCCACTTTGATCAGGAAAGAAAAAGGCAAAACCCCACAACCTACTGAACAATCCTATCTATTCTTACTCAAATGAGTGGGATGACCTCCAGGTTATGGACAGACCATCACTTAGAGGGTTGTTGCACATCAATTTAATGGCTGCCTGTCCCTTTCTAGACTTATTTTAGAAGCAGAATTTGGTGGCTTGAAATGACTTTGTTGGTTGGGTTGGGTAATCAGAAGTATTCAGTTCACTCATTTCTGGTGTAATGTAGGAAAAATCTGGTATTTCACTCTCACCAAAACCAGCCATAGAGAAGGCAGTCAGTAAACACAACTCTAGAGTGCTTGTCTGGGTAATTATAAGTAATATTTTTCTCTGTTGGTTTAGTGAGATACTCTCATATAAAAAATTAACTTTATCTCCCATTTCTTAGCATACTCATTCAGCTATTTGTAGGGGGTTCAAAAATGGTACATATATATATATATATATATATATATATAAAATTTTCAATTCTGTACTTTCTTCAAGCCATTGATCTGCTGCTGCAGCTCTGAGCTGTGGTTTACCCAGGAACTTCTTTGTCCCTAAAGTCTCAAGAAGCTGAAATGACAGGCTGGTCCTGGTGTGGTGGCCTCATCTCCTCCCTACCTGTCCTTTGCAAAATTGCATTGCTGTGAATAAGTATCTGGAAAAACACGCAGACCAGTGGGAATTGGCACCACTGCACTAGAGCTGCTCCTTGTGCTCAAGGAGAAGTTTGGGTCCTCAGTCTACGTTTGGCTTTGCTGTGTGTGTCCTTCCTATAATTAATTAACTTATGAGCTGATATGAAGTAATTTTATATATCATTGACTATTGATAAAATCAGTGTTAAGTATATTAGCAATTAGGAAACTAAGAGGATGGTAGGAATCCTTACGTGCAATTAACTACTCTGATTTAAATTACCATCCTCCCATTATCCTCCGTTTCGATCTATAAACTGTCCCTTGTTGAAGATGGATGTGTGTGGATGCACTCCTGGAGAAACTACACCATGTCTCGGACTATGTGCCAGGGCAGCAGGATGGATCCGTGCTCTGGCACTGCATCCCACGCCCCAACCAGCCAGTCAGACAGACTGAGGCGCCTGAGTGTCCTCAAACACACAAGACTCCTTAGCCTAAATCCCACTGGGTTTTGCTAAGGTTTAAGAGACCTAGCTTTGCATTTCCAATGACTGAAGCACAGGTGAGCAACTCCCACAGAAGTATTCTTATGGATCAGAGAGGAAAAGTCTGCTTAAAGCAGTGCCTTGTAGCTGTGCAGTCAGGTCTCCTCCTGCAACTGCTTCTTGCACAAATTAAACAGCACTGAGACCTACCCTGGTAAACAGCATACTCTTTACTGTTTTACCAAGTGCTGACCTAATATTTTTCTTACGCTTTCTATTTGTTGTGAGATTTGGTTGAATAATTTCTTGCTTCATAATAAACATCTCCCGGAGTTAATGGACCAGCAGAGAGGCTGCTGAGCTCCAAGCTGAACCAGCAACGCCAGCGACTCCCAGGGAATTATTTGCAGGTGCAGGTACTTGGCAATGCCGGGGTTTGCCAAATGCAAGCAGTAATGACTGGCATAAAAATTTTGGCCGCTGTGTTAGATGAGCTGGGCACGCTGCAAAGCCGGGGCTCGCAGATCTCCTGCCCCCAGTTCAGCAGCAGTTCCCCCAGAGATCTGTCTGCCATCAGGAGAAGAGCCTTGTTGCTGGAGTTGCAACACAGGCTATGGCATGATGTGATGGTCTGCTGCACAGCCTAAGGATGTAATTGGGGAAAGTAAGGAAAATCTGTACCATCAGCCCATATCCATTATATCCCATATCTGGGATTTTTTCACTTTCTTTCATCTTTTTCCTTATTTTTTTTCATGCTGTCATCATTTGTCACTGCTGTGTGAGCTGACAGTCCCAGCCAAAGAGTCCCTCACAGCCATCCCTACCCCAAAGGCAGGTGCCTGGCCTTCCAGGTTTTCAGCAGCAGTTGTATCAGGAACATCCAGCCTTGGTCCTCGTGGGATCAACCAACTGCCTTTTCTCCAGGCATTTTTCAATGTGCAACTGCGCGTGTGAGCAGAGCCATGAGCTTGAGAGTGGGCTGTGAGAGTGGCTGGGGCCAGAGCTGAAGGGAGCAGGGAGGACAGGCAAGAGGTGCTGGTGGGGGGCCAGGCAGGGAGACACACACGGGGTGCGTACCAGCCCATGTGCCTGGGCTGATCTTGTGTTCTTCAGGGGCTTTTTCATTTCGGTGGGTGATGCCTGATTTGCAGACAGAATTTGGGCCTTTGGGCTAATTTTATTTAATCTTGCAAGATCTCTTGAGAGATTTTTAATGGGAACTCTGTATTAACTGTCCCTACAGCTGCATATCCAAAGATTATTTAAACTTGAACGTTTTCTCAGCCAATGACTGAAAATCATAACCTATCATTTCTACCCTCTTTGCCAAGCCCTTGACTCTTCCTTCATATCGGTACAGTTGTAGCCCCAGTGCCTCTCTTTGAGGCTGTCCCTTCGAGGCTGTCTCTTCAGTTTCTGAGAATGGGACTTCCTAAAACAAGCCATACTCGTGTCATTCTTCTTTTCCTCACTTGTGGGAACCATCAGTCAGTAGTAGCAATAGTGGTGTGCCCAGAGGCTTCAACTGAGCTTTAAACATATGAAGTGGAGACTACAGCTGAAGTCTGGGTAGCAATGGGAAGATTCCAACCAAGCAGAAATGAAAGACAAGAGAGGTTGGATGACTTCAGTAAAGACACATGGGCTGTCCCAGAAATAACAAGTCCCCTGAGACCTTGGTTAGTTCTGCTCTTCAATCTGCCTGTCCTTTGGTGACTAATCCTACCTGAGGCTGCAGAGGGATGGATGTGCTGTATGGAGCTGGGCTGCACATGAACTTCTTGCATGAGAAGGATGGCATTGAACCACATTCCAGAGTAAGTTGCACCTGAGCTTGTGTGGGAGGTGCACGTGTCTTCAAACGTATAGGGCTTTACTTCTGAAAATTACCTGGGTGACAAAGGATGACTATGAACATGCTCTCAGTCTTATTCATCTAGTTTGCTTCCAGCTCCATCATTTTTTTGTGGGAGATGTGTTCTTCCAGGGTCTGGTTGGAGTTTTACAGACAACATTTGCATGCTGTTGGGTGTGGGCATGAGAAATGTTCTATCCCTGCCACTTGGCTGTTTCTCATATGTGACAGGAACCTGCTGCGCTCTTTTTGCTGGTTTGGGTGCCCCACACTCCACAATGACCTGGCCTGTTTGGTGCTCATTTTTGTTCGCATGTACAGAGTAACACCTCTGAATAACATGGTCTGTGATGCCTGTGTTGGCCTTGCTTGGACTAAATGACAACATTTCATTCAAGAATTAAATCCTGAGCGGATATAAACCAAGGTGGCACTACTGATGTGCAGCCATCCTTTTACCCACCAGTGCAGTCATGCCATGATCTTCATGAGGCCAGCTGAAGCACTGCTAAGTCAGAAGTCAGGATGAGTGGTAATTTCCTTTTCCCTAAGATGAGGGGTATCAGCCTCATCAGGACCTGAGCTCCTGGTTGATTAGCTCTTAGTGTCACCCTGTGCTATTCATCTGATGCAAAGTTTAATATGTGGAATGTTATATTTGAAAAATTATTATTTAAATACCTTATTTATATGGTATTTTTCATGAAATCTAAGCAATAAATTAAAAGGAATAAATAAGGGAGAAATTTGCCACAACATACATTAATTTCCTGATGTTTTTATCATGTCTGTAATGCAAAGTACCATTACCAGTTACTTCACCATCATCATTAACAATGAGAACTAAAATTTACACACATGAAATGTTACTATGCCTTGCCTTAATTTCCTTCTTGTATCTTAGCTATGTCCATTATCACAAATTGTCACTCCTTCCTACCAGCACCCACTGGTGGAGTGGTGTTCCCACACAGTTTGGGACCTGGTTCAGCACCACCTAGGAGGGATGCAAATGATAGAACATTCGTGCCTGTAAGGCTGTAAAAGAGCATGGAGGAGCTGCTGCTGCTCTAACAAATGAGACTGCTGTTGACATGGCTTTCCACAAATTCCTGTGATTCGCAAAAGATGATGTCGAGCAGCCAATTATGTTATATTACTGCTGACTATGAAACAAGGATCTAATCTGAATCTCATTGATGCTAATGAACATTTTTACACCGACTTCAAAAGGTGCTGTTGGATCAAGCAGCAAATTATTTTCCTCCAGGGTATTTAAATTTTGATTGTGTCCCACAGAACCAGAATCTCTCGGGTCTAATGAGCAGTGTGTAACTCTTGCCCTGTTACAAGGGAAACGTAGGGGCTGACATGGATGAAACAAGGCGGATCTTTCCTTCTGCCAGCTATTTGACAGTTGCGACAAATTGTCTTCTGCCGCGAGGTCCTACTGGAGACTCGGTCGTTGGTGCGGGGGGCAGGGTCAGCAGCATAAACTTTCAGAGCTTCAAAAAAAGCCCCAACCACAAGGTGCTTCTATAAAGCACATATTTCTGGCCTACTTGAATCCAGCTGTGTGACTTTCAGGTCAGGAAGAGGAATTACAATACAATCTTAGCTAACTTTTGATTCTCCACAAAAGGTCTTAACAAAATTGGATGAGTTTTATATGAATATGTTAGCAGGGTGTAGAATAACTCTTTGCTTGCCTTCTTCTCACTGAACTGGTAGGTAGCCTTTCTAGTGTGAATAGAGGCCTTTTTTTTGTAATGAAAGGCTTATGAAAATATAATAAGTGAATGGAAAGAGAAGCACAGTAAGTTCTGCATCTTTTCATTCATCTGTTATTTTTAGTAAATCACAAGTAATCATAATACAAAATCCTTGAAATATGATGTGACAAAAATAATCAGAAATCAAGCTCAACCTGAAAATTAAAGGCATCAGCTCACAGAGTTCATGAAAGCAAGAATGTATTTTAGACAGTCTAGTTAGCATATTGCAATCTATTTAGCAAAGTACTTAGCATACCACTGCATCTGGTGCAGTGCTCTGTTCCTTATTAATTTTCAATACATTTATTCCCCTGCTTTATACTTCAGATTTGCCGGTTGCTGCCAGATGTGCTATGGCATTTCCTCTGACTGAATCCAGAGTTTGCTGCCTACTTGCCTGATGTTGCAACTCTTGCAACACCTGCACTTGCCCCAGTCAGAGGAGATGGGTGTTAGGAGGGCAGTTCAACATCCAGTGTGAAAACGTGAGGTGAAAATTAATTATGGCATATACTATATGTGATAGAAATGAGTTACTGCCCAATTATGTCTCCTGTTTCCATTCAGATGAATTAATGCTTGTTGTGAGCCCTTGGGAATTCAGACACACTTTAAACTTGTAATGAGTGCTATCATTATTGCTTTTGACAGTCATTGAAGTATAATTATCTGATCATCTATTTAAAAAAAAAAATCAAAACTTGTTATAGATGAGTTTTAAACTGGCAAATTACAGAACAGTCACCTTAGCAGCTCAACCACTCAGCTATTTTCTGTAGTGGCACTGCCATCTCCTGGAAAAACTGAAATTGTGCTTCCAAATTTTTCACCTTGAAAGAAACTTTTCAAGAGCAAGGGAGAGGTTAAGTATAAAAGCCAACAAGCTCTTAAATTTGAGGCTTTACGTGTGGCTGAGACGCCTGGTTTCAGTGTAGAAGTGGCTGCATGGCTCTTTGTAATCAAAGGACTTTGCTGAGGAACAGGAATGGATGTGGTGTGTGGAGTGCCGTGGGCTACTCCTGTTAAAAGGAGAGGGTGGGAATGACCAGGTGCTCCAGCGGTTTGACATCTCTTTACAAAGCATAACCTTAAACACAGAATGGGTTGCCCTCCAAGGCACTTTGCAGGATCGCTTAATGCCCCCCAGCAGTCAGTTACCCAAGGACAGCTGCTTTCTGACCACGGGATTTTAGCAGCAAAGAGGTTTCTATTGCAGCTCCCATCTGAAAGGAGATGGCCCTGTAGATTTTTCTCTGCTTTCTCAGCCTTTTCTGAGCTACCCTGTAATAATTAGCATTGACCATCCTACCAACTTACTGCAAACAGTGGTTCTGGCTGTTCTGAAGATTTCCCCCACCTCCAAACACACTTCCCATGTTTCTAGGTGCTGGGTTAGTATTCTTATTCAAATTTTATGTTTGTCCACGCCTTGTTTTCAGGATATTTTCATAATTTCAATCAAAACCAATTGGAGTTTTTTACTCAAATTTCACTTCCAATTCCTGCCTCTCTGCTGGGTAGAAGCTATGCGTGAACTACTCATGTTTCAGCACCCACACTCAGCTGTAATGGTGACCCATTACCCCACAGCTGCCTCCGCTGGGCCCATTCCCATCTCCGCAGTGCTGGAATACAACAGGTACGTTGGCCGCTCGGTCAGCCAGCCACAAATGGCTCCAGCTGCACAGTTCCTGCTCCCACCACACTCCGTATGCTGCAGGGATGCTGACCTCAGAGACATCCAAAAACTGCACAGCCTCTCACTAATCCTTTGCATTCAGATATTTTTTTTTCTGCCTGTGATGCATGTAAGATACCAAAGCTGCTGCAAAGGAAGTCGCTAGCACTCAATTGCCCGGCCTGCTCATTTCTCACTGTGCATAGTGTTGAACTGCTCTCTGAAATAATCCTGCGGATAGCAGGATTTTGGAAAGTGGCAACCACTTTTTTGAGTACGGTCAAAGCAAAAGTCATGCTTGGCCTTCCTTTTTTTAGAAACACCTGATCTCCTCTGCAAGATTTTTACATCACACCTTGTCATAGACCTTTCTCGTAAACAAGAGCAGTTTTCTTTTAGGCAAGAAAACTTTGCCTGTGGTTTTGTAGGATATGTGCATGCCAAGTTGGTTACTTGACAATCTCTGCCTGCATCTTCCTAACAGATGAGGAACATTTGCATGTCTGCAAAGAGAAGAGAGGCAACAGACTCTTTTCCCTCCCTGAACACATCTACTCCCTTCAGCCAGCAATACTCTTCTCTCATGCTTAGAGCAATGTTTTATATTAGTTTCAAAATAAGCCTATCTGCAGACCACATCAGCAGTGCAGAGATTTTACCCAAGACAGATTGTGAAACCACCCTGCTTCTGTTTTTCTAAGTATTCAGATAGGCATCTGCCAAGATTCCTCAGTCACAGGCTACTGCAAGTGTAGCTTGAAATGGCCTTATAAATAGGGACAGGAATTCCTGTGGCACTCTAAAAATTTCTGAAGAGCTCAGATTTTTCAGTCGTGCTCTCAGCTCTTTTGTATTGAGTAGCCAATAATGGCCTCAAAGCAGAAACACCAACCAGAAGGTTCTTCAGGTCTGGAAAAACGGCAGTCCACGCTGCTGGCCACCACAACGCTCCCTTTCCTCACCTCCCACAGCACTTCTGCAGTTCTGCCAGGCCTAAAAGTGCACTTTCTGTAATAGCAGCAGAACCTCCCCCCACTGCCATGTCTGTGTGTCTCAGGTACAGGACCACTTACCTGCCAATGCACTTTACTGCCAGTAAAGGTGCTCTGAAAGGTTCAATACTGCCTCCATGTTCAGTTTCAGCCTGGAATCTTCAAGTTTAGTGAAGGCTACCAGATAATATCCTTATTTCTGTATCCAATGGTTCAGCTTGCACGAAGATATCACTTTGGTAAAACAAACTGATGGGAAATGGCATGCTTTTCAATATTCTCAGCATCAACATTTTTTCATATGGGAAATGTTTTTTGTAAGGTGAAAGCTAAAATTTGAGACCGCTTGCAGTTCTTAGATAAAGCTTGAAGCTTCCTGGGTACTTCTGATGCTATCTTGAACTTATGCACTCATTTTATGATCAACTTTTCCTGGTTCCTGTTTTTAATTGAAATGCTTCTTTTAATCAGTGCTAATTTCACTCCAAAATTAATGATTTTTTCGCAGTACATAAGTGGCTCTCTTAGAAGCCTCTTTGCTATCATGTGTTCTACATACAGGTTGTTGCTGAAACATAGTGTTTCAATCATAGCATCACCTCCACGCTCCTTTCCTTCAGCAGCTCTGCAGTCACAGCTACCTCACATGCTCAACAGAAGTAGATACACATTTATTCACCCTGACCCAAAAAGCAGCACACTATTACAACCTGCTCTCTCTGTTCATTAGCTGATTGCCAGCCCGAGGGGGCTGCAAGAGGGCTGAGCTCAGCAGGAACTCTCTGGGCACAAAAAACAGCTTCCTATGGAAAACGTGATGCTGGTGCTTCTGGTCCGTCAGCTCCAGGTGACTCCCCAGGCACAGCAGCTGCCCCCATGGGAGAGGCTCAGAGAGCATTTACAGAGCCACGGGCACAGATTTTCTATCAGAACTGCCACAGCCATCCTGCAAGGGACTCCTGCTGTGGCAGGCATCAGGCTGCAGGGACAAAAGCCAGAAGACTCTTCTGGCGATCAGATCATTCCCCAGCTGACAGTGAGAGCAGTTGAATACAGGTATACCAAAATCAGTGGGGTTTCCTTGCATGAGCTGATGATTTGGCCCATTCTATGTAATCTATCTCTTTTTCTAATCTTTCTTTAGAAAATACTTTGTAGATGTAGCTGATTATCCTTCTTAGAAAACAATGCTTTATTCTTTTATGAAATACATGTCTGTCTTTAGTCATATGAGAACACACCGCTGGCAAGTTGAGCCTACAAAACAGTTGATTGATTTTCCTTGAAAGCCTTTCTCCCTTGCCTGGCTTCCAGTAAAGCAAAGGCCCTGAAAGGTGCAGCAGCTTTATGGCAGACATAAATGTTTATGTCACAGGTATCTGAAGGCAGCGACATGAATCCACTTCTCCACTCTCTCCTATACAACTCCTAACTCGTTCTCCTTGGCTTCCCCCAGTAAAAGATGCTCCCTCAAGGCACTGCGGATTCAAAATAATTTTCCCTTTTGAAAAGTGGCAGTCCTGCCAGTCACTCTGCACAGAAAGTGCCTTTAAGAGAGCACATTAGAAATACTGATCCCAATTAAAAACTGAAGAGATAATCCAAATTGTCTGGAGTTCTGCTGATGTCAGTGAGCATTTACACGCACCCTAAGCATGCTGGGGTCCATCTGGGCGCACCTCCCAAAGACAGGGGAGCTCATTGTACATGACTGTGCCTACAGCCTCGAACAGAGGCAGGCTTTGGGAGGCTGGCCCCTTCCCCTGTGCAACATCTTCTCTAAGGCACGCCTTGCATCATAATCAGCACAATAAACGCTCCCTAAATTATCTCTACCTGAGCCACAAATGAAACTTTTGTTTCTAAGTAAAGTGGAAGTTTTGCCTGGTAATGGACAAAATTGTAGTTTAACTGGCCCTAAAGGTGGCTGGCATGTAGTAAAGAGGCCATGTTCTCTGGTTCCTACTGTACTAAATGCATCCTCTAGCTGAAAGAAAACAGTGATTATCAGAAAGTCAATTGTCATTCTGCCTCTTTAGAAAAATTCCCATTAAAGATAAAGCCAATTTTAATTAGATTAAGTATCCAATTACTGTAATTACATTTTTAAAAAATTCACATCATGAGGATGACCCTTTTAAAAAGGGTTACAAGAATAATTAGTGTATTCATATTAACCAAAATGTATTGGATAATATTTATACCCAGAAGGCAAAGTACATTACACATATTTCACCTTTGGGGAAAGCTTGCAAATGTTTTGGCAGTGGTATGAATATTTATAGGGAAGAGTGTGCTTTAGCAAGATTATATGAGAAAGCATTTATATGCTCACAAATTTTTACCCAAGGGTAAAGTATACATAAAATGTAGTGCAGAGATTATGGATATGCAAAGTACGATTTAAGCACAGAATTTATATCAGTTTGTTTAATTAATTGGAGCAGAATACTACTCTCTGTTTTTTGTTTTTTTTTTTTTGATGACAGAATGGCCACAGAATTCATCAGAGCTTTCTTTCTGCTGATCAATAACACCAAGAAAGGTGCCAGGAAAGGATGTTCCCTCTGCAAGGCATCACCTTGTCCACGGGCTAAACCATGCCCTTTAATGTGCTCCTGATCACACTGTGCAAGCAATCCCATCTGCTGCCGGATGCTACCTGAACAACTCACCACGGAGCTGGGAAACACGCGGGCAGCCTCCAGTCAACACTGCTCATTTAGGGGCAAATCCTCCAGCTCTCACTGAGGGGAAGACTTGAAGAGATGCCAAATAGGTTTGCTCACGCACAGAAGACATGAAACCACGTCCTCGTTGCAGGCCGCCCGCAGAAGGCACAGAGGATGTGACCCATTTTTGCTGCTGAGGTGCCGCAGCAGCCCAGCCCGAGGGCGGCAGCTGTGCCAGCTCCTGCGCTGCGCTGTGCCGAAGTTCCTGCTGCAGACCACTGAGACCTTCCCAGGGAACTCTGCCTGTACAGCCCAGCCAGAGAGTTTTGCCTGCTCTGCAGCTAATCAACAGCTTTGGGAATTGCCAAGGAATTGCATTCTTCCTCAGAAAACAAGCTCTCAGGCTTCTAACTGGTGTTAGCATTTGCCTACTACTGCAGCACTTGGCTCTTTACTACTAAGATACTCCGCAGTGAGAATGCTTGCAGCATGCACATAAGCACCTCCCTAATTTAGGTGAGAGAAGCTGTGATAGCACAGCTTTTGACAAGACCTAGACAAATGAGGAAGCTCTTGTGTCATTTGTTAGTTTGATTAAGTTAAGAAATTTCTTCCTGATGTACATTTATATCAGAGATTGTTCATTTTTATAGCAATTTATATGTGGCCAGTCAAGAATGAGCAGACCAAAAAAAAGAGAGAAAAAGACAGGCTTTAAATGATTCATTCAAGTTCTTTCACATTAATTTTCTCTTCACTGAATTATCAGCAATCATTCTCGAGCATTCATGCCTTTCCTGTTTTTCAGAACAGCTGAATATCACTTTACATAATCCGGAGTTTGGTATCCCTTAGGCTGTAAACTGTGGCTCGTGTAGATCCCTACTTACACATGTGGAAAAGGTTCTGACTTCTGAAGATGACCGTTCCTTTATAAGAAGTAAAATTTAAAATAAGTTGCAAATACTTGTGCAAAGGGATGATTGATTCAATGCTGCCACTGCCAGCATGGACAGCAGCACGAATGTTTACAATTTCCACAACTCCCACTGTCATTTGCTGGGGTTTGAGCTTTCTTGCAAAATAAAATAACCCAAGAACATCCTTAAGGAAAAAGCATAAAAACAAGGAAAAAACCCACCTCTGATTCATACTGGCTAAATTGCCTTTAAAGCTCTGTCCCACAACAAGGAGAAACTGGGAAAGTCAGTAAGCATGTGATAGCAGAGAGACAGGTGGGAAAACATGAGGGTTAAATATATAGGAATAAAATTAAATTAGTTTCTAATGTTCCTGTCCAGAAGTTCAAAATAAATAATTTGTTGGAGATTTCTATTGATACCTTTTGTATATCTATTGCACTGGCTGGAGGGTGTTTTGCTACGTAAGTGTTGTTTCCAAATACTATAAATTGCCAGAGAACAACAATGTATTTTTCATGATGGAGTGAGGGAATTATTTGTTGTTAGTGAACTGATGACACATTTCTGATCAAGGCAACGCTCCTTTTGATGCCCTTACTTGGTAACTTGGCCTCTGGAGGCATCAAGAGCTGCTGACAAGTTTAGGAAAGAGGCACAGACACCAAAACCACAGCTCTCACAATTCTGATTTCCAGGAACAGTGCAGAGACTCCCAGAAATCCTACTGTGAGAAGGCTGAAACCTGGTGAATGAGTGATGGAGCTGTGGAAGGAGACAGTCCAGCCAGGCTGGTCTGTAAGGGTTGGTGGGGCAACCAAGCACTGCTGTCTACCCAGGGTCGAGGTGCTCACTAAGGAGGATTTCTGGAATCGTCTGTCCGGTTCCAGCTGTTCAGACACTGGATATCTCTTTTGAAGTAATTTAAGAGCCTGTGGTATTCTGCTGCCGTAATGGTCTGCAGCGTTAGTCAAAGCAATTCTGCTCTCAGCTCAAGTCTAATTAAGGGTAGCTCTTGCGTAAAGTGAGTTAAATTCAGTAGTCACAGCCCAGACCCCATGGAAAATAGTCTAATTCAACTACAGTAATACAGTGTAATATAAATATAATGGAAATACAAAACCGTATCATTTAATTTGACATGACTGGCAGTTTTTTGCTTAAGTCGGTGAAAATGAACAAGTACAAACACTGAACTTCCCTCTTCGATCTTTTATTGTTAGTGCAGTAGGGAGCTGGTTTTAGGATGGCTTTGCGCTGCAGCACCCTAAACAAATGCACTGACAAGATGCATATTTCACACCCTCTTTTGAAAATATATGCACATTTTTAATTTTTAATGTTCTAGATAGTTGCAGTAAATTGAATTAATTTTAAATACGGTCTGGACTTTTCTACATCTGTCCCTGGTGCTCAAAGGAGGAAACAAATCAACACGGAGAATCTGGGTTAGCCATGGCCTCAGGCAGAACTTGTAGCCAAGCTGCCTTCTTGCCCTCGCAAGCCTGGCTGCCCTCACTGCAGCGGTCCTGCCACAGGAAAGGTCCTGGCCCCTTCTCAAACCAGGGAGAATGGGAACCACACTGCCATGGATGCTCCAAGCCTTGGGCACCCCGCGTCCACCTGCCTCATCCTGCCATCACTGCCTCCAGCAGAGGCCAGCTGAGACCCTGCACAGCGGGAAAAACAGGGCGTAGTGTAGATATTTTTTTTCTTTTCCCACAGAAAGTTCGAAGTGCTACAAGCAAGGAGGGACCAGAGCCTGGGAAACAGTTACGGGGGTAAGGAAGAATCACAGAATGGCCTCGGTTGGAAGGGATCTTGAAGACCATAATGTTACAACCGCCCTGCCCCGAGTAGTGAGAGGAAAGCTCATGTCTTTACAAATACTTTGACTGGTGAAGGTGTGGGTGTCAACGTCTTTGAAATGGGTCTTAATGTCTCTGCTGACTTTGGGCAGCAGGTTTGCTGCAGAGCCCAGACAGCTTGGCTCCTGAAACGGACAAGGCTCTGCACGAACCTGAACTTGTGAACGTTGGGGTCAACTAGTAGGGTCAAGGGGGAATATGTGGTAGGCGGTCCGGGAAGCCTGTACTTTCCCTCAGCCAGTGGGGAGAGGAAGAGGGCAACGTGCAGCCGGGAATTAGGATAAATCCTGCGCGCCCGCTGAAACTGAAAGAAAACCGCACGGAGCGTGTGCCCCAATGGGCTCTCTCCCTTTATTCGAATACAGTTGGGACTCGTCTGTCTCCTTTTTGGACTGAAACCCCTAACGTTTGTGGATTTTGCTGACAACTGGGGGCTCGGTCCGGGATCCTTCCGGGACCATCTGGGACCGGCAGGCGGCAAGAGGAGCTGGAGGCGCGCCTCACCCAGCTTCGGTGAGCAGCTCCCTTCAGCCCTGGCCGGCACCGGGCGCTTGCTGGGGAACCCGAGACTGTCCAGGAGACAGAGGAGAGGCGGACCAGGGGGTCCGTGAAGGGGTCCGCAGGGAGAGGCGATGAGTACAACTTCAGGGAGTGAAACATGGCAGGACGCCCAGGGTGGGCAGCAAAGTCAAGTCGAAAAAGGGTCTCGACTGTAGGGATGACGATCCCAAAATACCTGCGAAGGGTCCCTTGGGAGAATGTCGAGATGGTTTGCACGTTCTCGCAGAGGTTGTTAAGGACGGGAATGCCCAGAGGGGGTAGTAAGAGGCACGGAGAAAGGGTCACGGCAACCAGAGCGGACAATATGGTGTTGGTTTGGGAAAGGATTGGGTGAAGGGGAGTGTGGAGAAATATGGTTAAGGCAAATAGCAGCTGGAGGCTAACAGTGAGGACTGGGAACTTCCTTGCCTTATCTTCAAAATCTGCAGTCTAATACAGAGCCAGCTGCAAGTCGTTTGTACTCCCGGATTCCAGGAGAGGGAAAACAGGCGGATATTGTTCCTACACCCCCACCCCTCCCCGGGCCATTATGGGTGGAGGATTTGGGTTTGTCCGCTTGACTTAAGGGGGTGAGGAGTGCCAAGGCCCGGTGTGAGAGTACAGGACCGGCAGCACGGGCTGGGGACCTGCGGAGGCAGGTGCGGGACCGAGCCGGGGCTGTGTGACAGCCAGGGCTAGGGCACAGCCGGGGCTCAGCGCCGGGCGGTGCCGAACGCCGCCAGCCCCGCGGGCAGGGGCTGCAGTGGCCCCCGGCCCCCGAGGCTGGGGACGTTCTGTCCGCCTGCCCGTCCCTGCGGCAGCGCCGGCTGTGCCCGCTGAGCTGTGCGGGCTCCTGGTGCTTTACAGAGCTCGCGGTGCTGCGAGAGCGGCCCGGGGGCCGCACGGGTGTGCTGGGTGGACACTGCGGCTGGGCGGGGACTGGCTCTGCTATACGGTGTGTGGTGAGGAGGGTGAGCACGAGGAGGAGGAGGAAGGAATATCTGGGAAGTGCAGATTGTACGTGGAAGGATGAGGGTTTTCTTTTATTGATTTTGTTTGGGTCACTGGAGAAACGAGTGATTCTGAGCTGTGGGAGAATGAGCATCCACAGGCAGTAGCGGCGGGAGGGTGGGGTAGGAGGGGGTCCTTGAAGAAGGGCAGAATAAGTCTCTGGATGAACTGGTTAGAAAGATACAGCAAGTGTATGTAAGCAGGGATGAGGAAAAGGCAAAGGTGACGGCAGAGTTATTACAGCCCTGGAGGAATAAACTGCAAGGGCCCAAGGGGGCTCCCGGGACCGAGGGGACAGGGTCGGCCACAAGGAAGTGAAAGAGGCATTCCCCCCATGGCAGGGGAGAGCCATCCCAAACAGCGGTTGGGAAAGAATCAGTGTGCTATCCACAAGGCAGAGGGACACTGGAAGCAGGAATGCCTGCAGAAACAGATCCTCCTGGATCCTCAGGAGGAGGAAGTCCAAAGGATAGTGGAGATGGATTTTTAGGGGTGTCAGGGACTCCCGTTATACCAGGGACCCACCACAATGGAGCCCTTGATAACTTTTAAGGTGGGCCCGGATCGAGAGGAGGTGTGTTTCCTGGTAGACACAGGGGCCTCTCGAGCCACTCGGAATTTTATCTCTAAGGGGAGAAAATTGTCAAAAAGATCTTTGATTATTCAAGGGGTGAGTGGAAAGGATAAGCAGCTGTGTTTTATTCAACCACTATTGGTGAATGTGTATGTGTTAAGTTTTGCCGGTGAAATCAGCTGGCAAAGGAACTGGAGAATTGGAGAAGCCAGCAGCTAAGAATTGCTGCATCTAACAGTTGCATCCAACTCACTGTGAGTTCCTTCTGTGGACACCAAGGACATGTACCCTACGCCATGTTACTGAAACGGGGTAATGTTGCTATTCTGCCGACATTTGCTGACATCCCTGGTATGTCTCTATTCCCAACACTGACTAATAATGTCTCTGAGTATGACTTTGCAGGCCATTGAAGACACTTACTCCAGGAGACCAGACCTGAAGCACGTGCCACCACAAACATCTGAAGAAGGTTGTAACAGAAAGGGAAATGACTGATTTTGTCCAGTCTATAACAAGCAAGTGTAAAACCTGCTATAGGAACAACCCAAAGATGAGCAAAAGAGTTGTGTTAGAAATAACAGAGGCAGGAGATTTTCCTGGAGATTATTGGCAAACAGATTCTGCTGAGTTACCAAGCAAAGAAGGAAACAGGCATGTGTTAGTTTACGCCTTTAGTGGATGTCTGAAGCTGACCTGTCACACTAACACAGCAAGGGAAGTGGTGAAAATTTTACTCAGTCATATAATTCCAAAGTCTAGGGTTCCTTTGGGGCTGGTGATCAGGAAAATCGTTCAACTTTTGGGACTTGTTTGAGATCTGTAAATTCCCTACCCACCCCAGACAAGTGGTAAGGCTGAATGTATGAATAGAACCCTCAAAACACAGATTAGTAAAATTTGTCAGAAACATCCATGACATGGGTTCAGGCCTTGCCTGTAGCCTTACTGAGAATCCGCAGACAACCAAGGTGGAGAGACAACATGAGTCCTTATGAAATATTGCATGGCAAGCCCTATCAAATTGTGTGTCTTACAGGAGAAATTCATATGAGGAGGAAAATTGACTTACTGAGGTATTTAACAGCTTTCAACTTCCACTTTGCAGAAGCTCCAAAGATTCATCGTGTTATCCAGAGGGATAAGACTGGACACACCTGCCCATCTGTTCCAGCCTGGAGACTGAGCCTATGTTAAATGGTGAAACAGTGACCCTTACAAGCTAAGAGGACCTTTCCAAGTCCTGACTACCCTCTCTGGAACCAGAGGTGCTGGCAGAGAACCCTGAATTCACTGCTCCAGAGATAAGAAGACCTCTGCTCCTAAAACAACTGGAAAACAGAGACTGACAGAAATCAGGATGATGTGGTTTAAATTATTCTTTTGTGCCTGTTATCTGCACAGTTGGTAACCATGGCTCAGATCTGACCCCAAAACTTGCATGTAACTTTGGCCCAAAATGTATCCAAAAGCTCTT
Source organism: Callaeas wilsoni (assembly GCA_013398955.1). Taxonomy (NCBI): domain Eukaryota; kingdom Metazoa; phylum Chordata; class Aves; order Passeriformes; family Callaeidae; genus Callaeas; species Callaeas wilsoni. The sequence goes on along the minus strand of VWPU01001861.1, from coordinate 2,809 downwards.
CATAAGAACAACTTGTCAGGGTAACATTGAATATGTGAGAATCCGGCCTGGTAAGTTTTGCCCAGAGATAAAGACTGGGCCTGTTCCCATGGGGCTGTAATTGCAAACATAAGATTTGATTATCAAACATATTGAAAAGCAAATTTCAGACGCAATTTCGGCCTTACAAGAAGAAGTCTATGATTTGTCTGGTATAGTTTTACAAAACAGAATGACTCTTAATTTCCTACTAGCCGTAAAACCATTAACACTGGTTGTTGTTCTTATGCAAATCAGAGTGAAAGAATTATAAAGGATTTGGTTGAAATCTGAAAGCAAACTCAAATTCTATACCAGGTAGCTCTCAAAGGAGCTCACTGAACCTTGAATATATCTTCTCTACACTCACTTCATGATTACCAAACTGGGCGTGGATAAAAGAAGTGTTCACAGTAGCTGTAGTTATAGTTGACATCTGTATAATAACTAGTGGGATGGCTGGTTGTGTAAACTGGTGGTGTGGTTAAATGTGGGGTAGAGACTAGACAAGGTAGAGTCTTGTTAGTCTCTAAAAAATGGGGGAATGATACCGTTTTGGTTTTTATGTTTTTTTCTTTTATACATTCTCTATGTTCTTTACACATATATTTGTAGCTCTGTAGTCTATTATTGTAGCTTAGCTTCAGTATTTTCCTAGGCAGAAAGACAAAACACATTCTGAGGTTATCTATGCTATCTTAGTTCTCCTTAGAAACCAAGGCTGAAAAACAGCTGGTACCAAGGAGGAGACTCCAGAAAAGGGCTGAACCAGAAAGGGGAATTACCTCATCACCTGTACTCCTAATTGGTGCTTTTTTTGGTCAATTATGCTAATTTACCAAACTTAAAAAGCTGTATGCACCCCTGCGGGGGGTGAGCTTTTCTGGACATTTTTCCATAACTGCCCCTGGAGGCCTTCAATAAATATCCACTTTTATATTAGTTCCTCTATTAATATAATCTCAAAAGTGCGTGTTGTTTCATTTCTAGGTTGAAAAAGGCATCACCAGTAAATAAAAGTAACAGGGGAAGCCCGTGAGAGTTTGCTGAATGTGGGAGATGAGTTTGAAAAGCATGAGTTTCTGATTGTTCCTAGTTGTGATTGCGGTTTCGTGTGAGGGGATTTGGTGACTGGAGTTGGGGATGTGAGTTAGTATTGTACGGGGTGGTGGGGGCGCTAGCACTCTTGTGATATGGAAAACTGGATATGGAGCTGCTCCACATTACTCTGAGGCAAATGGTGTCTAAAAAGCAATGGCAGGAAGTGGGGAAGGAAGGAAGGGAAGGGAAGGGAGGAAGGGAGGAAGGAAGGAAGGGAAGGGAGGGAGGGAGGGAGGAAGGGAGGGAGGGAGGAAGGAAGGAAGGAAGGAAGGAAGGAAGGAAGGAAGGAAGGAAGGAAGGAAGGAAGGAAGGAAGGAAGGAAGGAAGGAAGGAAGGAAGGAAGGAAGGAAGGAAGGAAGGAAGGAAGGAAGGAAGGAAGGAAGGAAGGAAGGAAGGAATGGAAGGGCAGCCGGATGCTAAATCCTTGTAAAAAGTAGATCTTTTGGAGCTGTGTATGTCTCCCTGTAACACTCCTATCCTGCCAGTTATGGTGCAGGACCTGAGAACAGTAGGCGAGACTGTCAAACCCAGGCACTCCACGGTCCCAGATCCTTGCACCATCTTGAACTTGGTTCCCTCCTCACACTGCAACACAATGTTTTGCCCTTAAGTGGGAACAAGAAGGAGAAGGGATTATTTCAGCAAGATATTAACCAAATTTACTCCATCCTTAGGAATTAAATTAGTGAACTATGTGAAGGACATGCTCCTATCAGGAGAAGGGAGGAGGTGGGAGAAGAAGACGCTGAAAAATTGTCTGTTTTTCTGACTGGTAGGGGTTACTTTAGGTAATTTGAGTCCCTTGTAGGGGTTACTTGAGTTCATTTGAGTTCCTGCTGGGTTACTTGAGGTCATTTGAGTCTCTGCTGGGGTTACTTGAGGTTGGTTGGGGTTACTTGAGGTCATTCAAGCCCCTGCTGGGGTTACTTGAAGTCATTCAAGTGGCTGTTGGGGTTACTTGAGGTCATTTGAGTCCCTTGTAGGGGTTACTGGAGGTCATTTGAGTTCCTGCTGGGTTACTAGAGGTCATTTAACTCCCTGCTGGGGTTACTTGAGGTCATTCAAGCCCCTGCTGGGGTTACTTGAGGTCATTTGAGGTCCTACTGGGGTTACTTCAGGTTATTCAAGTCTCCACTGGAGTTACTTGAGGACAATTGGGGTTACCTAAGGTCATTTGAGTCCCTGGAGGGGTTATTTGAGGTCAGTTGGGGTAACTTGAGGTCATTGGAGTCCCTGCTGGGGTTATGTGAGGTCATTTGAGTCTCTGCTGGGGTTATGTGAGGTCATTTGAGGTTACTTGAGGTCATTTGAGTTCATGCAGGGGTTACTTGAGGTCATTTGAGTCCCTGGTGGGGTTACTTAGGGTCATTTAACTCCCTGCTGGGGTTACTTGAGGTCATTTGAGGTCCTACTGGGGTTACTTCAGGTTATTCAAGTCTCCACTGGAGTTACTTGAGGACAATTGGGGTTACCGAAGGTCATTTGAGTCCCTGGAGGGGTTATTCAAGGTCAGTTGGGGTTACTTGAGGTCATTGGAGCCCTTTCTGGGATTACTTGAGGTCATTGGAGTCCCTTGTGAGGTTACTTGAGGTCATTGGAGTCCCTGCTGGGGTTACTTGAGGTCATTTGAGTTCTTGCTGGAGTTACCTGGGGTTATTGGAGTCCCTTGTAGGGGTTACATGAGGTCATT
>VWPU01001860.1:6666-27184 GCA_013398955.1 Callaeas wilsoni | reverse complement strand
GCCGTGCCGTGCCGTGCCGCCGGTGCCAGCGCTGCTCGCCGCGGTCCCTCCCGTGCCGGGCCGCGCTCCCCGCCCGGTGCCGTGAGCTCGGCGCTGCCGCCCCGGCCCAGCAGCTGCGGGAGCCGCTTCCACTTCCTGCCCGGGCCGCGCTCCGAGCTGTTCCCCAGCTGCCTCCCCATCCTGCTGCGTGCTGAGCGGTGCTTTGGGAGCGGAAGGGAGCCCTGGCGAGCAGGAGGGAGGCTCGGGCAGGGCTGCAGGCTCGGCAGGCTGCGCTCAGCGCGCTCCCAGCCCTCGGCGTGGGGGACAAGCGGGGACCGACACCCCCGGCCGGGCGGCGGCACGGGGACCCTTCCGCACTCGGGCTGCGGGGACATCGGGGTGGGCGTGGGTGGCACTCGTGGGGCTGGTCTGATGCCCTCCTGCCGGGCTGGCTCCCTGCAGGGGAACGGCACCCCAGGGTCAGGGAATCCTGGAGTGGTTTGGGTGGGAAGGACCTTAAAGCTCATCCCATCCCACCCCTGCCATGGACACGTCCCTGCCTGGGACACCCCTCACTGTCCCAGGCTGCTCCCAGCCCTGTCCCTGCTCCCAGCCCCGTCCTGCCTGGCCTTGGACACTTCAGGGATGGAGGAACCTGTGCCAGGGCCTCCCCACGCTCACCGGGAAGGGTTTACACCTAATATCCAATCTAAATCTCGTTTAGTTTAAAACTCATCCCCTTTGGAACCCCCATTTCCCCTACCTGGGGATCTCAGACCTGGGGGCAAATCTCCTTTGTTCTGGGGAGGAAAAGAGGCAGTGCCAGGGATTCCCACGTGGCTGGGAGCCCTGGGACTGGGCCCAGTGGGATACTGGGATCAATCCCCCTGGGAAGCCCTTTGCAAGCACCAGCACTGATCTGAGCCAAGAAGAAAACTGGGCCTGAAACTTGCCCAGGACCCAAACAAACTTGTAATAATGGCATGAATCCAGCAAAATGGGGAGAAAGATGTGAGATTAATGAGGGTGAATTTACTGATTGTGTGTGGTCATCGACCACGGGGAGGTTTGGAGTGAGGGGAAATGTGAAGAGGGTTTGGTTTTTAGGTGGAAGAGAAGCCGGTTCTGTGTCAGGCCGGTTCCTCTCCATCACAGGCTCCTGTTTGTGTCCTCTTGGGTTGCAATTACAATCTTTCAGATCAGACACAAAATCATTGGGCTGGAGAGCCAAAAGTACCTGGCTAATGAGATTAACAGAAATTAACCTGGTTACGTGGGGACTCCATCGAAAATGAGAAAGTGCTGATGGCCAAAATCAATTCCTCCCCAGCCAAATTACTGCAGGCCTGGCTTAGGGTTTCAGTTTAATGCTCAGCCCTCCAACAATGAGCAGGATGGGATTGAATTAGGTCCTGATCGTGGAGTTCAAGTGATAGCAATGGTTTGTCTTTAATGCCAGCAGTGAGCTGGGGGCGAAATGGGAAATCCACCCTGTTTTCCCCTTGGAATCACATGGAGGGTCCTGCCGGGTGTCCCTGTGATGGGCAAAGTGGGAAATCCAGCCTGTTCTCCCTCCGGGATTGCACAGAGGGTCCTGCTGGGTGTCCCTGGTGCCCACATCAGGGGCTGCCTTGCCCAGGCCTTCCCTGCCCGTGTTCCAGCCCAGCATCAGAGCTGGAATTGGGATCCCCAATGGGCTGGGGGCAGTGGGCTGGGATGGTTTGGGATCCACAGGGGGCTGGGGCAGAGGGTTGGGGTGGTGGGGAACCCACAGTGGGCGGGGGAAGCGGGGGGGGAGGGTTTGGGAGCGGCAATGGGCGGGGGGAGCCGGGTGGGATGGTTTGGGATCCACAAGGGGCTGGGGCAGGGGGATGGGATGGTGTGGGATCCACAATGGGCTGAGGGCAGCAGGATGGGATGGTTTGGGATCCACAAGGGGCTGGGGCAGTGGGATGGGATGGTGTGGGATCCACAATGGGCTGAGGGCAGCAGGATGGGGGGGTTGGGGTTCCCCAAGGGGCGGGGGCAGTGGGAGGGGATGGTTTGGGATCGGCAATGGGCTGGGGGCGGCGGGAGGGGAGGGTTTGGGATCCCCAGGGGGCGGGGGGAGCCGGGTGGGATGGTTTGGGATCCACAGCCCCAAGGGCTGATAAATCCCAGCCTTCCCAGGCAGAGCTGCTGCTCCTTTTGGAGCCTTTCCGTGCCCACAGAGGGGGGCAGCTCCTGGCAGCTCCCGCCCGGTCTCATCTTTTCCCTTAAAAGCCGGAACCTCGCGGAGTTTCCTGGATGAGAGCAGCTCGGTCGTTACCGCGCATTGGAAATGAAGCAGATTTACGGTGTTTTGTCACTCGACCACCGCCGCATGGCCCGGGCACCTCCCTGTGCCTCCGTCCCCTCGGGGACACCCCGGCCCATGTCCCCCCCGGGCCATCACCCGGGGGAGCTGCCAGCCCCGTTGTCCCTCACCCCCGGTGGGACGGGGATGCCTCGGAGCTCCCCAAAACCAGCGGGGATGGAGGGCTGGGCGTGGCCGCTTCCCCGGGGCATCGCGACAAGTGGCGATTCACGAACTGTCCCTCACGGGGGGAGATGGGACCTGGGGCCCTGCTGGCGCAGCCGGGGGGGAGGAGGAGGCTGGAGGGAGCTGCGAGCGTGGAAGGGACAATGCCCACGGTCCTGGAAGGAGTCACGGCGCCACGGGAGACCCAGGAGGCTGCCCTGGACACCGGGGATTTGCTCCTCTCCCTGCCGCGGGACGCCCCGGCGGGCGCATCCCGGGGCTGTGCCGGGCTGGAGCCATCCCTGGAGGGCAGCAGCCTCTCCGGGCGCACAGGGAGGGAGGATAACGTCACGTTTCCCTCGGATCAATGAAGATTTTGGTTCGGGAGTTATTAGCCCGGTGTCATAAACTATCTGAAAACCACAAAAGTAAAATAATAAATCTCCCTGTTTGCCTCCTGCGCGGGGTTTTTAAGTAGCCGAGTCCCTCCAGGCACCGGTTCAATATCGCAGCGGACACAAATCACCGAGACAGAGCCGGATTTTGGGGAATATCGGTCAGGCTTTGCTGTTTTCCAGCACTCGGCCGAGTGCAGGGAAGCTCCCCCGAGCTGCTTGGGCAGGGCTGGGGGGCACTGGGGGAGGGGATGCTGAGGTGGCTCCCGGGGATGTGTCCCTGTCCCAAAGCAGAGAAATCTGCGATGTTTTTTGCAAGGGAAACACATTTTAGCCATCCTTAAATTATTAAAATGAAGCTGGTGCTGGTAAAGCAGCAGGACCGCACCCCCAAGCCGGGGTTCAGAGGCTGGGGGTACAGGGGACAGCTCCTCCCAGTGCTCCCAGTGCCCCCAGTACCCTCCCCTGGGTGCCCTGCTGGGGATTCTGGGGGTCCACGGGGTGACAGCAGCAGGGCTGCCCCGGAGCCCGCAGGTGTCGGGGTGTCCCCTGGCCCCTCCCAGCCACAGGTTTTCTTTTTAAAGCTCTTTCTGGTGCCATTTCCCAGTATTTTTGTCTCCGGGCCGTGGCCGCTGCATCCTCCCTCGTTATTTCCAGCCTGCCTCGGGCTGCTCCGTGGTTTGCCCCCATCGCAGCGGTCTCCCCCTCGAAACCCACCAGAATAAACCTCTCAAAGGGAAAAACAACACCGCCGGAGGCTATTTCAGGCAGGGCCGGCGGGTTCCCCCTGCAGCACCGGCAGCCGGAGCCGGGGAGAGCTCCAGCGGCAAAGGGAAACCTGCCTGGGAGGGAAAACGGGTTGGGAAGGCACGGAAGGACCAGGGAGCCCGGCTGCCTTCCAGGCGTGAGGCAATTAGCGCCGGGCGTTAATGAGAGCAGCTCAGAGGGGACAGGGACGGGGCTGTGCTGTCCCCTTTGCAGGGAGGTGGCGGGGGATCCGTGGGGCACATCCCGGGGGGGATCCGTGGGGCACATCCCGGGNGTGGAGCACATCCCGGGGGGGATCCATGGGGCACATCCCGGGGGAGATCCGTGGGGCACATCCCGGTGGGGATCCGTGGGGCACATCCCGGGGGGATCCGTGGGGCACATCCCGGGGGGGATCCGTGGGACACATCCCGGGGGGGATCCGTGGGGCACATCCCGGGGGGGATCCGTGGGGCACATCCCGGGGGATCCGTGGGGCACATCCCGGCCCGGGAAGGCTCCAGGAACAGGCCGATCCCTCGGGACACCCCGAGCCCGCCCCGCACGCGGCCCCTCTCTCCCGGCAGGGCTGGGGATGGCGCTTCCCGTCCGGACACCTGGAATTCCGGAACCCCCACGCTGTTCAAAGGGACGGAGCCTCTTCCCTGTCCGCGGGGAGCCGGAGCGGGGTCCCGCTCCCTCCGTGCCCCCGAGCCACCCCCCAGCTGGGCGGGGTCGGGATTCGCAGGCTGGGAAAGCAGAAGGAGCCTCCTGGGAGCGCAGATCCCGCTCGCCATGCGCTCCCCAGCCGCTGGAGCAGGATGCTCCCCCCGGGTTCGTGCCTCGCACACCATTTCCCGGCACGAGGAGGGTTCTTTGTGGCTGTGGAGCGGGATCGTGCCGGCATGGAAACAGGTGCAGCTTCCTGGGTTTCTGCTGAGGCCTGTTTTTGGCCCCTAAAGTGTTAAGTGAGTGCTAAGCCCTATAAAATTACCCTTTCAGCTACTATTTCTGCACAAAAGGCTCTCTGCGACGAGATATGCCAAAGCATCTGATGAAGTAATATGTCTATTCTCATTTGTGACATTTATTATTAACAGGGAAAAGAAAAAAAACCCCAACAAATCCCAGTCAGAAAGAACTCTTAATTGAAGCACCATTGTGCCGTGGTAACTGCTATTAAATTAATCTGCTGCATTCCTTTCCACCCACACACTTTAAAACTTCCTGGTTATAATTAGAACCATTTAAAACCAATTTGACACTCCTCGGATGATGCAGTTCAGCTGCTTAATATGGTGAGACTTTGGTGAAAGGAGCGGAGCAGGGCTGCGAGCAAGCTGGGGCTGCTCGGGAGGATCAGAGCCGGGAGCTGCTGCTCCTGCACGGGGATGCTCGGCTCCAGCGGGAGTTCAAGTTTAGCTCTGCTCCGGGCCGGGCTCCAGCCCGCTTGTGCCATGGCAGATGCTGCTGCCCAGAGCATCCCTCAGCCATTCCCCCACTCCGGGTGCTGCTGCTCCGTGCTGGGCAGGGGATTTTGGGAGGCTCCTGTTTAGTTTTGGGAGCCCCTCGAGCTCTCCCCGCCTTTGTGCCAGGTGGAAAAGGCACCGAAGCCGATAACGCCCCGATGTAGAAGCGTTTGGGTGTGGGAGAAAGGCACCCGAGTGCAGGGCTGAGAGGGGATTTTTTTGGGAATGGGGGAATTTAGAGGTGTGGGGATGCCACCCACCCCTGCACCAGCGCTCTGCCTGCCTCAGGCTTAGGGAATCCTTGGAGGATGCTCATCCAGGGCTGGGTCTGGGGAAGATTCTCTGGAACCTGAGGTGTAGCTGTTCCCTGGGAGAGTAAACAGAGAAACCACCGCTCCTGGTCGAGAACTGGCGCTGAGCCCCCGTGGGTGTCACTTCTGCAAACGTGTTCCTGCTCGCCGCCTTTATCTGTCATCCTCGGAACCACCTGGGTGGCATTTGATGCTATCAGGGGGCCACGCCGAGCTTCCAGCACATCCCCGGCCGCCTCAAGGCGCAGCCAGTTCCTCCGCAGCCCTGGAAGATCCCGTTAGTCACGGTATCTCCACTGTGACCTTCTGCTTCCTTCTGCATTTGGCTTTCGCTCTGGGGCCGTGTGTTAACCAGGGCTCCGCGCCGGAGCCGGCCGCGATCCCGCAGCTTCCTCACCCTCCGCTGGGGCCGTTTCCTCCCGGCGCCCACCTTGGGCTGTCCCCAGGGCTGGGATGGCTGCAGGGAGCGCGGTGGTGGCACGTCCGTGCCCTCCGTGCCCTCCGTGCCTCCCTTCCCTCCCTCCGGGGCAGGGCTGCGCCGCGGGCCTCGAGCGCCGGGCCCGGCTCCCTCCCAGGCTCCCGGGGCCGCGGCCTTTGGGACGCGACATGGGCAGAAATTCGGGCCCCAGCAGGGGCTGGGGCGTCCGTGCCTGATGCTCGGAGCTGTCACCAGCTCCCAGCGCGTCTTGAGCCATTCGAGTCCTTCTGACCGGGCCATTTGCCCCTTTCAGGGCCAGCCCTGCTTTTTTCCTCGCCCTCCCTGCTCTCCCGTTTTCCACCTTTCCCAGATGCCACTGATCCCCCCGAGCTCATCCCCGTCTCCCTCCCCGTCTCAGTGCCCGAGCTGGGGACGTGCCCTCGTCCCAGCAGCTCCACGAGGGAGGGAATTGTGGATTTTCCCCCCAGGCAGGCCCCGGCTGTGGGACAGGACCCCCAGTTTGGGCTGGGAAGCCGCAGCCGCCGGGTCGCCTCTGCAGGGCTGGGCTGGCGTCACTGCCTGGGCAGATTTTCGTTGTTTGGGTTTGTGTTTTTTTTAAATACACAAACTCCAATTTTTTACGTTTTGAATTTTTTCCCTTCTTCCGCCCTGGAGCGCGATCAACCCCCCAGAGCCCAGAGGTTATTTATGCTTTTGTCTAATCTCTGTTGCTTGGCTTTGGCTTGGGCGGTTCTTTTTTTATTTTATTTTATTTTATTTTCCCCCCCCTCCCTTCTTGCCACTTCGTAATTTTTTCCCAACTTTGGAAGAGCAACTTTGGAGTGGCCAAAGGCAAAAACAAAACAAGGATATTTCTGCTACCCTGTTAACTTTGCAAAAATGCTGCGTGCCTGGAGCGCGGCGGGGGGCGTAACGAGAACCAGGGGCTGCGAGCTCCGGCCAGAGCGGGTAAAATTAGCCCGGGGGGCGGAGAGGGGGAAACGTCTCCATCCCGGGAGCCTCCGCAGCCCGGATGGGTTTGGATGCGGCGAGCGGGATGCGCTCTGCGCTCATCCCGTGCAGTAGGGTTTGGGATTTACCCCTCCGGATGTTTAGCCCGGCTCCCTTTGCCTCCTCCCTTCCAAACCCGGCCCGGGGATTTGTCCTTTGCCTCCTCCCGAGCTGTGACGTTTCCCTGGCTGCACCCCCAAAAGCGACGGCTCCGTCGCATCCCGGGTGCCACAAGGGAAGGAGCCGCCTCTCCCGGTGCCCCATCCCGCCGGGACACCGCGTCCTCCCCGGGCCACTTATTCCGGAGTTATTCCAGTTGTTTCCAAGCGGCGCCCCGGCAGGGAGGCGTCAGCTCGGCTCGGTGGCCGTGCCAGCGTTTGTCACCGTGGCTGTCCCTCTGTGTCCCCTCGGGCACCGCCGGGCCCGGGGCCGCCGCGGAGCGGGGCTTTGTCACCTGTGAAATGTGCTGGTGCCACCTGGGTTTGGGGCTCCGGGGACAAAAACGGAATCAAAACCGGTCCCGGCTGTGGATTTTTAGGGTCCCTGATGGCCGTGCGGGGGTCCTGTTTGGATTTGGCACTTGCTGGGGGTTTTTGAGTGTTTCTGAGAAACGCCAGGGGCTGCGCTGTCATTTATCCCCAAAAATGTCCATTAACTAAAGGTAGAGACTGGGACGTGGACAAATGGGATTTGGGAATCGCTGCTGGATTGGGAGTCCGGGCTGAGAATTCTGCTGGGACCGGTTTGGGCATCACAGACGGTAATTGAAGGGGATAATTAGCCCGTGCTCGTTAGCAGGGGGTGTTAATTAAGACACAGGGCGCAGGGGTGGAACACAGCCCTCGCTTCCTAACCGGGCGTGGAAAAGAGGGATCAGTGGAAATCAAGGAGCGGCCGAGCCCGTCCGGGAGCCGATTCCCTCTGCCAGGAGCTCTGCCTGTGGCGTTTGCTGCCGATGACCTGGAACAGCAATTAAATGTCCTGGGCGGGACAATTTGCATTAATTAACACCGGGACGCAGCGTGGCCGAGCGAGATGGGAGAGGATGAGGATGGGGATGGGAGAGATCCGGCTCTGGACGTGCCAGACCTGGCTACGGGGCACGGAGGGTTTGCCGTTCCTGCCGCTGGGGGAACAAAGTAAAAGGGAAAAAGATAAAAGAGCAACGAGTGGTGATGGAAGCACGAAGGAGCCGCGGAAGGGCTGGCCCTGCTCCCGTGCTGCTGGCAAACACGAGGCTGGGGAAGCTGCTGCTGCTCCTCGGAGCTGCCGTGATGCTGAAATAGCTCAAATACACTCAAGGTCCTCGCGTGACGGAGCCCTGGGAAAAGCAAAGCAGCAAAAAGGGGGAATTCGGGGTGCTGGGAAGTGGAGCAGGATCAGAGGATCCTCTGGGTCTCTGGCCCAGCAGCTTTTGGGGTCTCTGCACAGTCCTGAGGTGGGTGACCAGCAGCTGAGCTGGCCTTTGGCTCCGGGAGTACCTGCACAGCCGCTGAGCCACACGGAAGGAAGAGCTGCCCGTGGGCTTTCTCTTGGCCTGGCCGGGGGTTTCTGGGCCAGGCTGCTGAGGCGCATTTCCAAGCGGGGATGAAAGCCTTTTCCATCAGAAAGCGGGAATGCTGTGCTCTGGAACGCTGACAAACTGGGTCTGGCTTTTAGAGCAAGAGCTCAGGGAAGGGAGAGAAACCTGCAGAGCGCTTGGGCGTCCCTGTGCAGCTCCTGCCCAGCAGCTCCCGGGACGTTCTGGGCCTCCAGACGAGGAGGGGGAAATCAGGGAACCATTTCTTTGTTTGGTCGGGGCTCTGTTGTGGGAGCAGCCCCAGGGGGGGCTTGGCCTGGAGAAACTTTGCCCCTCCAAACTTGGCTGGTCCCAGAGGCTGTCACCCAGCGCGGTGACACCGCAGCACTTAGTGGCCTCCTGGCAGCCCCCAGATGGATTCCTTCTCCTGACTTTTCTTGAGTCGGATTCTCTCCATTTGCTCTATTGATTTGAATTTTAAAGTGAGGGGGATAATGCTGGTTTTAATGCTGTTTTTATTGTGCCGAGCGGGGAGCCGAGGACGCTGGAGGGGCGTGGGCACTGCGGAATAAATGGAATTATTGCCGTGCTTTGGCGAACCTGAAGCTGCTGTGGCGAGGGGTGAAGGTGATTTGGGGGTTTCCTCCTGGCACTTTGGGGTGGTGGGATGAGCTTGTCCCTGGTGGGCCCCCAGTCAGTGCTGGACGTCCACAAACCCAACCCAACCAAGCCCTGCACACCTTGGGTGGCTCCCACATTAAATATAAATGGGGAGAAAATTACCTTAATCAAGTCTAAGCAGAATTGATTAATATTTTAGTAAAAACCTCACGCTGGAGTTTAACAGACTGGTTAAATCTCAGCTGGAAAAACCACTGTGGTTCCCCACCAGCTTTTTTTTTTCCCTTAAACCCAGCCTGGTTTCCACGGCCCCTCTCTGCCTATGGGGCCTGCGCTGGGGTTGCTGGGGGAGCTGTTTGCCCTTTAGCAGAGCGAATTATCAGCGGTTTAAAAAGGCCCCTTCTCCCCCTCCCAGCTCCCTTTTATAGGTACAATAATCGGATAAAATATTTCTGGAAGACTATTTACAAAATCCCCCCATCCCCATCAATCTTACGGTTAAGAAGGAGCGGAGGAAGAAATCTTAACCTCAAGAAGCTGCTAATGCAACCGAGCTCTTTAATGGCGGGGTGGAGATCTTCTTTTTTTTCCTGCTGCCATTACTATGGAATACATAATAACATCAATAATTAAATATAAATTGGATTTAATATTTTATGCTGGCGACATGTAATTTACACTCTACCCGAGAAATCAAAAGGTCACGTCTGAAGCGAAGGCAAGGAGGCAAAGGGAGAGGGGCTCGTCCCTGAGCTGAGTGTGGCGTTGGGAGGCTCAAAAAATCGCTCCAGGGAGGGGAGGCAGAGCTCTGTTTTGGGGTGAAAAAGGAGGGGTTTGGGCTGGATTGCAGGCGGGGGGGTTTTTCCTGCTCTATCTAGCGCTGGATCTGCTGCTTCTGGACTCAGCAATGCTCTGATCTTGGTCGTAGGGGATGGCTGTAGGGCTGGGCTGAGGGGGAGCGTGGGATCCCCATCCCCGCTGTCCTGAGCATCCCCAAGCCGCGCTGCCCGGGGAGAGGCCAGCAGAGCTCTCCTGCATCGATTTCTGTGGGACTGGGGCAGCTCTGGGTGTCCTGCCAGCGGAGCAGCTCCATTAACGCCGTGGTAATTCAGGAACTGCCCGGGCTATTTCTGGAATGGGTGAATTTTCAGTCTTTTATTCCTCTCTCGGTCGGGTCATCGAAGATTTGGCCGATTGTCACGTCCGTAGCTGGGATTTTGTGCCTGGCGGCCCCAGATCTCTTTGCCGTGAGCTTTTCATCTTTGATTAATTAAAAATAGCAGAAATCAAACCTCTCTGAGGCAGACGTGGGGCTCTCCCGGCTTTCCAGCCCTCGGTTTGCTTCCCCTCCCCGGGCTGGTGGCACCCTGCCCTGGCTGTGGGATGGGAGCCCTCCGCAAGGAGCAAACCCGGAGCCGGCCCCGGCGTGGGGAGAGAGGATCCCCTCGGAGAAATTCTTCCTCAGGGCTGTGGGCAGAGAGGTTTGGGGCTCCTCGGGGCTGCCCAGCGCAGGTTTCTCTGCAAGTGAGGCTTCTGCTTTTTTAAGGGTTGTGCAACACATCTGGGCAAAGCCATTCCTGATTCTTCTTCTCCTTCTCCCCTGGAGCGGGTTAAACTGGGGAAGTTGGGGGGAACCAGCCCCGGGGGCGGTTGGGTTTGGGGTCTCACCTGGCACGAACGTGGGGGAGGCAGGTGGAGGGGCTGGGGCTGCTGGGGATGTGAAATTAAAGTGGAAGCTCTGGAGAGGGAATAAATCCTTTTTGTGCACTGGGGGGAGGCCGCCTGGAGCTCCTCAAGGGGAGTCCTTTAGGGAGACTGGACAGGCAAGGAAAACCCCTGGGGGCACCCTCGGGTGGTCCCGGCAGGTGGACAAGGGGACACCACCACCCCCCACCCTCCCTGGGAGCTGGAAGTGCCTGGGTCCGATTTTGGGTCTGTTTTGGGCAGTTTTGGTTGCTGCCATCACGTGCAGGAGCAGAGCCCAGCCAGGAGGGTTTGCTGCCTGTGGCCAAGGCGGAAAATCCTCCCTGATCCTGGGTTAATGGAACATTCATTTGTTCGCTTTGGTCTCCGAGGCCAAGTGAAATAAAAACCCCACAAGAGCTGAGTTTCCACCCCCTGCAGGGGTCATAAACCCCCTCGGATCGCTCAGGAGAGGGCAGAAAATGCCCAATTTCGTTTGGCAAAGCCACAGATGTGGCCAAAACGGCTCCGTTTGGCTTTTCCCAGAGCCAGAGCCCCACTGGCCAAGGGGACCTCAGGGGAGCCCAGCCCTGATGGAAGAATTTGGGCAAGGCTGGGCTGGATGAGGCCTGGAGCAGCCTGGGATGGTGGCAGGTGTCCCTGCTGGGGACTGGAGGGGCTTTAAGGTCTCTTCCAACCCAAAAAATCCCATAATCCTGTGGAAGTGAGCTGGTTGGGAGGGTCAGATCCTGCCCCACACCCGAGTCCCTGCTGGGACTTGATTTTCAGCATCACCTGGGGGGTGCCAAGCGCTGCCTTTTAGGGCACAGCTCCTTTGGGAGCCCTCATCGTTTTGGGGCCTGAGCTGAGCTGCCCCCAAAGCACCCAGGGCTGAGCTTTATGGGGTCATTACCCTTCAGTGCCTTTTTACAAGGCTTGGAAGCCACTTGGGAAAAGAGCCTCTTGGTTTTTTGTCGGGATTGAAACGGTTTTGATCAACAATGGGGCAGTTTTTTCCACCTCCTTCCCCTTCCCTTGATCAGCACCTGCCCCGGGAGGAGGAAGCATCTAATGAATTGCAAGAGGATGGGACTGGACCTGCCCTCTCGGGGCTCCTTCCATGTATTTATTTCATTTTTCCAAGTCAAGTATGGAAAATCTTCATAAACCCTCCGTTCTTGCAGCTTCTGGTGCCCCTGGAAGTGGAAACACCTGGCTTTCAAAGGGCAGTCCTGACTCCTAATTGCTCTTAATGGCATATTTTGATTTTATGGATGGGATAATGTGGCTGGGGGGCTGGCTTGCTTGGCAGAGGAAAAACTGGGATTTTCTGAGGCTTTGAGGCTTGGGAGGAGAAAGGTTTTGGGTGGGAGAGGAAGGGTTTCTGTGGAGGGTCAGGGCCCTCCTCTGCGTGTCTCTGGCCCCCGTGCAGGCTTCTCGGGGACACAACTGCAAGAAGCTCCCTTGGAATGAGCCAGGAGTCACCTCAGACCACGCATTTCCCACTTTCAGCGCACCAAAATCCCGAGGAGCCCCACGCCGTTCCCGCTCCGAAGGGCCGAGCAACTCCGGCTCCTCCAAGCTGAGCACAGCCGCGCTGCAGCCCCATTGAGGCACGATTATTTTCCATCTTTATCCATCCCCAGGTGCAGCAGGAATGGCTCCCTCCAGGCCGTTCAGAGCTGGCGGATGCTTTTAAGGCCTTTAAGAGGCGCAGGCTGCGCTTTGCGAGGTGCTGGTTTATGGCCGGGCAGGGTGGCCCCGAGGAAAGGCTTCGCCGGTGCTTTGCGGGGCCCAGGCTGAGTGATGGATGGGCAGGATTCCCGTCCCTGAGCCCTCCCTGAGCCCGCTCTGGCCTCCACAGCCAGAGGGGAACCAGCCCCGAGGAGATGCAGAAGTTCCCCTTTGATCCAGGGGTGCTGCCCCAGCAGCCAAACCGGCTGTGGAGGAGCTGGGAAGGGAGATTCCAGCTCCTGGAATCTCGGCTTTTGCGTTCAGGCTGAAGGACCCAACAGCACAGAATTACGGAATCCTGGGATGGTTTGGGCTGGAAGGGACCTTAAAGCCATCCAGTGCCACCCCCTGCCACGGGCAGGGACAGCTCCCACTGTCCCAGGGTGCTCCAGCCTGGCCTTGGGCACTGCCAGGGATCCAGGGGCAGCCTCAGCTGCTCTGCGCACTCCCTCTGAGTGATGAGTTTCTTCCCAAAATCCCGTCTCAGTTTCTCCTCTGTGAGTTTAGAACCATTCCCCCTCGTCCTGTCACTCTCTGCCCGTGTAAATTCGCTCTCCCTGTTTTTCACAAACCCTTCAAGGCCCGGAAGGCTGCAGGGAATCCTCCCCAGAGCCTGCTCTTCTCCAATACCGAGGATGTCCCGAGCCTTCAATTCGAGGCAGCTCCAGGGACAGGCAGACACGAGGTGTGGATCCTCCCAAAATCCGCTGCGGGAGGGACCCGATGCCTTTTGTGCCATCCCAGAGACCTTCTGGCGGTGTTTAACTCCTCTCCCCCCTCGGAAAGAGCTCCCTGGCCGGGATCATTCCCCGCCTGAGGAAGTCCAGCAGCTCTTTTGTTTCACCTTTTGCAGCACCAAGCACTTATAGCCAACGGCTCTCGAGGCTCTGCCTCCCCAAACCTGATCCGGCTTGTCACGTCCCATTAACTTCGAGTTCAGCACTAATCCCTGCCCTGAAATATATAATGAAAGACGTTCAAAATATATCAAAATGGCATGGGTATTGATTTATTAATGCTAGGGAATGCTGCCCTAATTGAATTTAGGTCCAGGAAGTCAGTTAATGCAGCTGACAGTGATACAGGAATTCAATCTCCCCAGCGCACTGAGTTAGGACTGTTTTCTTCTCTCTTTGTTGTCAGTTGGATAAATAACAAATCAATTTAAATTTCAACGAGGTTGCTAAAAACAAGGCAGGCTCTGCCCGGGGCCAGTGGCTCAGGCGGGGCTTGGGCAGCTGGCGAAGGTCAGGAGGTTCCTCAGGGAGCTGGGAGGGTCTCCTGGAGCTGGGGACCGGCTTTATCTCAGGCTCCAGAGGAGGGACTGTGCTGGTAAATCCCGGTTTAGCTGTTTTCCTGCTGATGCTGACATGGAAAACTCAGAATCTTCTTCTCCCAACCCCACCTGGGCTCGCACCTGCAGCTCCTGGGGACAGCAGGTCCCTTCTCCAGGCTCTGGGGTTGTCTCCCCGCCTGACCTGCCCAGAAACTCCAATATTCCGTTTTTTTGGAGGGGATGCAGTCAGGACCCTCAGCAGAGCAGCAGGAGCTGCCCTTGGGTGCTGCCTCTGGGAGCTCTCTCAGAATCCCCGTGGCTGCACCGTCACTTTTGGGTGCTGAACACATCCACTAACTCTTGGTTCAAGCTTAGGCAACAAATGTTTGTTCCTAATCGAGCTCAGGATTAAACAACCAACCCTGCTACCCTGGAATGGCAGAGCCCACTCCTTCAGAGTCGTCATTTTTCATTTCTCAGGGATTTTTTTTTAAAAGCTTAAGCTCAAAACCCCCAACCTTAATCCTGTGTTTGCTCTCCAGCCCTGCTGGGGCTGGTATGGTCAAGAAGGCAGAGGAGCCTGAGTTAATTAAATCAACAGCTAACAGTGGAGGTTACCCACAAAAGTGAACCTTGGTGCCCCTAAAACCACTGACCAGAGAATGGCTGGAAAAAAACAAAACCACAGTTGGAGTGAAATGGAAAAAGAAATCTTCAGCTCTATATCACTTCAGCCAGCCACAGGTATCAGAATATTAATTGCTCTTTGACTTGATTTTGTTGTGGGATTAAGGGCACATTGTGGCTTATGAAGATATTCTAGGAGCCACAAGGATGGATGCAAAATCCATCTCTGAAGCATTTCTGTGCCTGCTGGAATCCAGGACGCTGCTGCAGGAGCTCCGGGCTCCTGTAGGGACCGAGCAGCCACTTCTGCTCTCCCAGTGCCTGTGTTCCCCTCCCACAGCTCCAAACTCCTTGTCCCTGTCAGGGAGTGTCGGGTACTGAGTGGGTTCTCCCGAAGCTTTTTGTGATGATTTCCCTGCTTTGCAGAGAAAACTCTGGGTGCTGGTGCAGGGTCCTGCCTGCTCCCTCTGTTCCCAAATCCTGATGGATGCTCCGGCAGGGAAATTTGCAGGGGGAAACCCTCACATGGGAGGTGATAAAATACCGGGAACGGTTTGAGGCAGGGATGAGCTGCACTTTGGGATTTCCTCTCTCCTGCAAGGGGCTGCCACTCCTCTGGTGCTGGAGGGTTCATCCCTTGTCCCTGAGCATTCCTGACCCTTCTTCCTGAGCATCCCCAGGAGTCCCCATCCTTTCTCCCTGGGTGTCACTGTCCCTTCTCCTGGGCATCTCCAGCCTTTCTCCTTGGGTATCTCCATCCCTGGGTGTCTCCTTCCCTTCTCCCCAGGTATCTCCATCCCTTCACCCGGGCATTTCCATGTCTCTGCCTGAATGTCCCTGTCCCTTCCCCTGGGCATCTCTATCCCTTCTCCCTGAGTGTCCCCATCCCTTTTCCCTGGGCATCTCCATCCCTTCTCCTGGGCATCTCCATCCTTTCTCCCTGGGTGTCGCTGTCCCTTCTCCTGGGTGTCCCCATCCCTTCTCCTGGGTGTCCCCATCCCTTCTCCTGGGTGTCCCCATCCCTTCTCCTGGGTGTCCCTGTCCGTTCTCCTGGGTGTCGCTGTCCCTTCTCCTGGGTGTCTCCGTCCTTTCTCCCTGGGTGTCCCCATCCCTTCTCCTGGGTGTCCCTGTCTCTCCTCCTGGGTGTCCTCGTCCCTTCTCCTGGGTGTCCTTGTCCCTTCTCCTGGGTGTCCCTGTCCCTTCTCCTGGGTGTCCCCATCCCTTCTCCTGGGTGTCCCCATCCCTTCTCCTGGGTGTCCCTCTCCCTTCTCCCTGGCATTCCCTCCATGCCCCTCCCTGCAGCACCGATGGATGTGGGAGGCGGTGGGAGCCGAGCACGGCTCCAGCTCCGGGGAGGTTTCCTGAGGACAGAGGCACACGGAGCTCCCCAGGAGCTGCTCCGGCTCCGTGCCCGCCAGTCCAGGGGGGAATTGGGCACCTCGGGGCTGTGCCTCGCCCCCTGCCCCGTGCCCGGCTGCCCGAGGCTGTCGCTCAGCGCCTTTCCCAAACCCGCAAATCCAAGGGATCCGAGCAGGGGGATCCAGCCCAGCCCGTAACTCACGGGAACGACAAATAAACCCGCGGAGGCTGAGCCTTTCCTGCAGGGAACAGTTTTAATTTCCTGGGCAGAGCAGCTGGGCCGACGCTGCTGGCAGATGAAAGCGGAGATTTCCCGGTGGCTGCAGCCCCAGCCAGGACGGACACGGCCGGAGCGAACAATGCAGCTCTTTATCCCTGCAGCCCGGGTCCATTAGCCCAGAGATGTTAATTACAGCCCAAATTACCTCTGAAAGGCCTCGCTCAGGAGCCTGGATGTGTGCAGCCAGGAATAACTTTATTTTTTCCATTTTTTGGGGGGGTGCAGGATTTTTTCACTTCTGGCCGAGGGTGCTTTTGGGGGTTGTTCTGTTTTTGTTATAAATGTGTTTCACTAATGCAATAATTAACATTTTCTGCCTGGTCCTGACTGGCCAGAGGCTTCCTGCCCGCTGTGGGGGTTGGCTGGGGCAGCCTCCATCCCCTGCAGAGGTCGAGGAGGATGGTAAAGGGGTATTTGGAGGATCATCCTGCACCCTTTGGAAGAGATGGAAAACCTCCAGCTGCTCTCACGGCCTGTGTCAAGCCCTCATTTCCATCCCTTCCCTGCTTTCCTTTCTCCTCCGGGGTGTCCCCGGAGCCGGGGGATGCTCAGAGGTGACCTGTGCTCCTGGAAGAGGCACCAGCTGTGGGGATGAGGCTCTGGCCAGGCCCGTGACGGGGAAGATGCTGCTTATGGAAGTGGGAGAGGAGCTAAAGAAGAAGTAGGATGTTGGTGAACCACCTCGTCTGGCTCTGTCCCCAAGCACAGCCCCCGGGGGTGACCCTGTGCTCCTGCAGTGCTGTTGGTGGCCCAGGACAGGTTTTGGGTTCCTGGTGGCCCCGTGGTGGCCTTGCCCTGCTGGGCAGCCCTGGCTGGTGCCTGGGGCTGGTGCCAGGGCGAGGGAGGAGCCCTTTGCAGAGGGGCCCTGCCAGCTGTGCCCACCCCTCCCTGTGAAGCTGTTGGGTGGTGATGCCTGCGGGGCCGGCACTGGCGTCACCCCGAGCCGGGAGCGAAGGGGGAAGCGGGGAAAGGCCACCCCTGGGTGGCCACTGCTGGGAACAGGAAAGGGGAAGTGAGGGGCCACCACAGCTGGGAGGCTGCCAGGACCCTGGCCCTGCTCCGCTGCTTTCCCTGTCCCAAATGGGGCTCGGGGTTTGGGCTGCAGCCCATCCTGGCAGGGGGGTGGCAGCAGGGCCCAGGCCGGTGCCAGGTGGGCACTGACTGTCCCGGGGTTCCCAGGCCGAGGCCTCCCTTTGGCCCAGCTCTGCTGTCCTGGTGGCTTCTCCTGGTGGCTTCTCCTGGCCCTGCCTGGCCCTGCCTGGCCTGCCACTCGTTTTCAGGCACCACCATCCCCTGTGGCCGAGGCCCCGGGGAGCTGGGAGTGGAAAACGTCGCGTTGCTCACCCCAGCCCACCCCTCACGTAATGAGCGCATTAACGAGCCCCTGTTTATTTATATCAATCTCAAAATCTCCGAAGACGCTCCTGGATCCGAGCAGGGCAGCACAGCCCGGCCCTGTAATGGGTCATTAATGTATTTTAAGCGAGCGAGACAAGTTCGTGTTGGCAGGGAGGAGGCTCAAAAATGCTTTTATAGCAGAGTGACCAGGAGTGCCTTCGTGATTGCCTCCAAATTCCCAGTGAATAAATGAATAATAGACAAATAGATGAATAATAGATATTTCAGTGGATTGGGTATTGCCAGGCAGGGATAATCAGTCCCTCTGCCAGGACACTGGTGTGACAGGACACACTGGGAGAGCCAACACGGAAGGGACAGGGTGGAAGGGTTGTGTCGCTGCAGGTGGCGAGCCCTGGGTGCCGCTTCGGGGGGCGATTTCTCAGGGTGCCGTGCCCGAGCCGTGCCCTCAGCAGGTGGCAGGCTGGGCTCCTGGGTGTCCCCATCCCTCAGCGGACAGCGTTCCCAGGGCCGGGACACCGGGCCCGCTGCGGGAGCTGGGAGCGGCGCGGTTCGGCTGCTGCAGCTCCGCTCCGGGAACCTGCGGGGGCTGCGGGGTGACCGGGCCGGGCCGGGTCCGGTGGCCACGGGGAGGGCGAGCCCCGAGCCCCGGCTCCGGCCGTGTCCGGAGGGCCCTGTCCGGAACATCCCCCTGTCCAGAGGCTCCGGAGCGCCGTGCACTAGAGGGAGACAAAGCCCCACGCTCGGCTGGGGGTGCCGGGGGCGCGGGGAGGGGGAACCCCGCGGGTGGGAGTGGGAACCCCGGGAATGGGAGTGGGAACCCCATGGGATGGGAATGGGAACCCCAGGGATGGGAGTGGGAACTCCGGGGATGGGAGTGGGAACTCCATGGGATGGGAGTGGGAATCCCATGAGATGGGAGTGGGAACTCCGGGGATGGGAGTGGGAATCCCATGGGATGGAAGTGGGAATCCCACTGGATGGGATTGGGTGCCCCAGGGGATGGGAACCCCATGGAATGAGAACCGGTGCTGCCTGTGCCGGGATGGAAAGCCCCGGTCCCGGCTCTCTGCCCGGCCCACGGGAGGCACACGCCTTCTCCCACATTCCGTGCTGGGAGGGCACAGAGCTCTGGGACTCTTCCTCTGATCCTCGGGAGCTTCCCAGCGGGAAAAAGGCTCATGGAGGGACCGGGGTGTCTGCATGGGCAGGGCAGGAGGAGCACCCCATGGAACCGGGATCACACCTCTGCTCCTTGGGATCTCTTTGGGGCTGAGAGCTGTTTTCCTGCTGGCAGTGCCCGATTCCTGCTGAGCCTGTGCCATGCCTGGGTGCTTTTTTTCAGGGAGGTTTGTTTGTTTATTTTCTTGCTTTTTACTCTGTTTCTGCTCTGGAGAAAACCCATTTTCTCTCCCTGAGGCCCCACTGCAACCCTGCACACTGAGCCTCGCAGGGTGGCCTGAAAGACAAAAAGTCAGCCTGAAAAATAAAATAAATGAATTAGATTAAATAAATGAAGTAGGCAGAGGCTGCTCTTAGCACAGCTGAGGCTTTTCCCTCCTTTTTCCACTCTGCCTGGGCCACAGAAGCTGAACCACTGCTGAGATCGCAGGTGATGCTCTTTTTGGGGTCACAGTGAAAACCCCTCACCGCGAGCAGCCCCGGGTCAGCAGCTCAGCCTGGCATGAGGCAAACCCGGGCAAACAATAATTAAAGTAATGAGCATGCCCTCCCTGCCACGGCATCGGGGTGGGAATGACCCTTGGCAAGATTTTGGGGAGGATTTTGGGTGTTCAGGGTGAGGGTTTAGTCCAGGTGTCAGACACCGTCTCTGCTGTCAGCCCAGAATATCCTCTGTGGTCGGGCTGAGGGCTGAGGGATGCAAACGAGCTCTTGCTTTACTTTGTTTATTTGTTTAGAGACACCGTTTGTCTTTTTTTGGCTTCTAACCCGGCCTCCTCCGAGCAGCCTCATTTGTTTAGGTCGCTCATCTGTCCCAGGGCTTGAAAAAAGGGTTTTTCTAGGACTTTTTGCAGGCACTGAGATCGCCCAGCGAAGCCTGCAGCTCCTTGGTGCTGGTCGGGGAGGGCCCTGGCTGCGGTGGCTCCTCGGGGACCTGCTGGCAGCTGAGTTTTTAGGACACTTAAGAGAAGCCACATGAAAGCCCCAGGTCCCGCAGCATGTGCAGGAGGTTCCCCAGCACCTCTGTGGGGTGGTGGAATAGGAGCATCGTTAGGACGCCTCAGCAAGGTCCCCAAAGCAGCCCCTGCTGAGCACCTGCACCCTTCCAGCCTCGTTCTCCAGGACAGTGACATCCTCAGGTGACATCCTGGGGCCTTTCCCATCGCTGCCGTGCTGGTGGCAGCCTCAGGGAGGGGTTTGTAGCCAACCTGGGCAAGTCCTGGTGATGCTCAACCCATCCCCTCTGTAGGGGCAGAGCTCCCTCACCTCAGAACCTCGGAATTGGTGTTTCAGGGAAAAAACTCCTTGTGCTGAGCCGAGGGAGAGGGGGGAAGGCTCCTTTTTCCCGTTTTCTGGCAGGTTTGTCTGCACACCCGCTGGAAATGGCCGTGTCCCTGGAAAGCACGGCTTCCCCAGCGCTGACATCCCTTGAGGAGGGAAAGGTTTCTGTTTGCAGCTCAGGAGCTGAGGTTTGCAGCTCACGGGGACTGTGCCCAGCCCCACCCGGGCTTGGCCCCGGCCGCTGAGAGCTTCCCCCAGTTAAACAGCGGGGCTGGATCTTCCCTGTGAGCTCCCAGAGGGTTTGTCCCAGCACCCAAAATCTCCGATGGGTCCGAGCCGTGCCGGGCTGGCTCCGTGGGCAGGGGCTGGCAGGGAACAGCCGTCCCCAGCCCAGCCTCAGTGCCTGGGGTGCCACCAAGGGAAGGAGCTCCCGGCAGGTGAACCAAGGAAAAGGTGAAGTGATGCTGCAAAATCAGCTTTTCAGGGGTTTCTGGGGTTTGGCAGCTGGGAGGTGGATGGAGAGGAGATCCTGGCTCTGCAGCAGCTCCGCTCATCCTGGAGCCAGGGCTCTGCCATGGCCTTGGAACTGCTCCTGCTCGGCTGCAGGGATGCCCTGGCTCCTTTAAACCATCCCAGCCACCCTCTGTGTGCTGGTGGCACATCCATCCATCCATCCATCCATCCATCCATCCATCCATCCATCATCCATCCATCCATCCATCCACCCATCCATCCATCCATCCATCATCCATCCATCCATCCATCCA
>VWPU01001859.1:0-36912 GCA_013398955.1 Callaeas wilsoni | reverse complement strand
ACTGCAACACACACACTGACTGCAACACAGCAACAGTGACATCGGGACTGCAACACACACACTGACTGTGACACTGTGACTGCGACACACAACACTGACTGCAACACAGTGACTGTGACACAGTGACAGCAACAGAGTGACTGCAACACACGCACTGACTTCAACACCAGGACTGCAAAGAACACGCTGACTGAGACACAGTGACTGCGGCACTGCAACACACACTGAAACAGCAGCACGCACTGCCAGGACCCAGCAGCCACCGTAACTCCCAGCTCCCTCCTTCCACTCCGATCTGGGTCAGCCCTGCACTCGCACACACAGGTTTAAATGTTGCACCTCAGGCCCTGTCCTCCGTTCCATTAAAGCTTTAGCGTGTCCTTCTCAGCTCAGTGAGAGAAACCTTACAAGAGGATGCTGGGTAAGGCATGTCTGTAGAACTCATGCTTACATTTGCCATCACTGTTTGGTCTAGAAAAGAAAAGTTTTGAAGTTCACATAAATGGCTGAAAACAGCTGAGATGGCAATTACAAACAAATATGAATATGAAATGTCTAAAAGTGTAGAACCAGTTAAGAGTTACCAGCACGTAATTTAATTTTTAAAAAAAATATTCACACTTGCAGCTATGCAATCAACTGTGTAGCATTCACATCCACTGAGACAATTACAGTCATGTTGGTATAGTTACTCTAAACCAGATATTGAATTGTTTCCTCTGAATTTGATTCATTCCTCTGACCTATCTTTAGCTGTCTAAAAGAAATATTCCTTAAATCTAAATTATTAATGTAAGATTCAGCTGTCCTTAACAACTCTGGTAAAGTGAAATGGAACACTGTTCAGAGGAGCGGAATTGCAATCAGCTGGTTTGGGGAATCACTGCTTAGATGAAATCTGAACTGGACACCCAGGCAAATGGTGCAATTCATAAAGAGAGAACCCTTTTCCACAGAAAAGCACCTCATCTTCACTTGGGCAGTTAAAGTCAATCAGATTTGCCAATTTGATAGTAAAAAGTCATGGGCAAATGTCACAGGCTCTGAGGGCTACAAATTTAATGAGAAGCTTTCCTTAAACATATTATTTTCTTTCATTGTCTTCTAGGGGAAAAAATGGTTACAGCTTCCTAACCCTTAGGAAATATTCACATTTCTTGACTACTTTGCTCAGAGAATCCTTCACTTCTCTATTTCTCAGACTGTAGATGAGCAGTGGAATCACAACAGTGTAAAGAAAGGAGAAGATTTTATTCAGTGCTCTGAGAGTCCTAGTTTTTGGTAGGACACTTATTAAGCTTCCATAAAAAGGTATAATAACAGTGAGGTGGGAAAAGCAGGTGGAGAAACAAGGAAAGGAGGAAGAGAAAAGATTGCATTTCTGGAATATTCCCAAATTCCAGGGTCAGAAATGCTGCGATGACTGTTTTATTTCTACATTCCCCATTTGCCATGTATCAAGTCGACAAGAAATTCATCACAGCCTGTAATGCATCGACAACTATATTTAATCATTGATCCCTCATCTCTGAGAGATTACAGAAGAAAGATGACACTGTTAGCATTGCATGGTTGTACTGTTTACTTTCTTTTTAAGCAGTTCTTGAACATTCTCCAGATAATAATTTATGAAAGAGATTATTGGTTATTTTTCATTTTGCCTTATGCAAATTTTGTAACAAAATAATTTCCTTGTGTTTGAAAAGCATCACACAGAATTGCAGCAGGATGTTTTGACAACCACATATTGTAACCACACCAGACCAATAGAGCCAGTGTAAAACTGAAATATGCATTTTCTAAGAATTGGAAAGATTGATGAAGGCTTCTGGATACCAAACTTTATAAAAATCTGAAATATCCAGAAAAACATTGAGGAAAATAAGGAACAGTATGACCTCACTTGGCAATGTTTTTTGAAACCTGCAGGGCCAGAAAGTGTTGATATTCCAGCCAAGAGATACAAGCTATGATTTAGAAATCTTCAATCTAAAGAAGAAAGGGAAAGAGGAATTCTTGAGTGAGTGACCATTTCATCACCCAAGATGACAAATGCCATATTGCCCTAGTTTCAGCTGGCACAGAGATAATTTTCTTCTTAGTAGCTGGAACAGTGCTGTGTTTTGGGTTTAGTATAAGAATAATATTGATAACACATGGATGGTTTAGTGTTGACTCTAAATCAAGCTTTCAGTTTCCTGGCTCTGCCAGTGAGCAGGAGAACAAGAGCCCAGGAGGGAGCAGGGCCAGGACAGCTGACCTGAACTGGCCAAAGGGACCTTCCACACCACAGAATGTCACGCCCAGTATATAAACTGGGGGGAGCTGCCTGGGAGGCACCGGTCACTGCTCAGGGATGGGCTGGGCATTGGTCAGGACAGGAGCTGTGCTGTGCATCTCTTGATTCCTTTGGGTTTTATTCCTCCCTCTCAGTTTCATTATTATAATTGTTATTATTAATATTATATTTTACTTTATTTCGGTTATTAAACTCTTCTTATCTCAAGCCCTGTTTCACCTTTTTCTGATTCTCCTCCCATCCCACCCTGGGGGAGTGAGCAAGTGCCTGCATGGTGCTTAGTTGCCAGCTGGGGTTGAAGCTAGAACAAATTAGAAAATATAACAGGTACTGAAGGAAATAATGAGAAGAAATGTTTTTAATTTTTTTTTATTTCAATGCAATGTTAGTTATTATAATTATACATTTCTCTTCTTTCTCTCTGTCTCTTCTCTCTTGTCTCTTATTATTATTTTTGTCAGTTTTGTTTTTTTTTTTTTTAAGGGATTGGCAGTCTGTTGTCTATTATTTGTTTAGGAACAAGTGAATTTCCAGGTACCCGGTGTCACTTGCTACATTAAATATTTTTGCACACACAAATAGCCTCTGTGCAGGCACTCACACTAATGCCACAGTCAGTGGGAACAGTCAGTGTCCAAAGGACCAACATGAGGTTCAACAAGACCACTGGCCAAATTTGACAGGAAGCATCACTTAAGTGGCCACAGGCTCTTCCCCTGGCATTGCTGAGAATCTGAATTCAGCCAAGCTCCAAGGAGAAGGTAATTCCTTATGAAATCCTCCATGGGAGGTGATGTCAGGCTGTAATTATACCCAGGGAAAGACACACAGTAGGGAATCACAATTTGTGGGAGTCTGGGAAACTTTGGGGAAAACACTCTCTTCCTTGCATAGGTTCATTGTTTTAGCATCACCAGTGACCTTGGATGTTCAACCACACTCTCACTGTCCAGAAGATTGGGTATACGTCCAGACTTGGAGTGAAGAACCACTCAAGCAAGAGTGGGAAGGACCATTCCAAGTTCTCCTGACTATCCACACAGCTGTGAAAGTTACTGGTGGAGATATCTGGATTCACTGCATGTGGCCAAAGCCAGCCCCAAACATGGAAATGCCTTTATGGATAAGACTGAAACAAAATGCTCCATGAATTGTACTTGGGATCAAGGATTATCCTATGCTGAATTGGAGGGAGGACAAGGAATTTCGTTGATGGTTATAGCACGTGTGGTAGTGATTGCAAACACAGCTTTGTGGAAGCTGGAGTTCTAAAAATGAAAATATTAATAAGAACGGTATTTCTGTACTTGCTTTGTAGCACGGTAGCTCTGTAGCCTGTGGAGAACCCAGAGCGGAGCAGAGGAAAAGTGTGGGAGGAAAGAAGCAGCAGAGGGGAGATGCCATGCACGGACCACAACCCTCCCCACCCACCCTGCAATGCTGGGGACAGTGGTGGAGTAGTCTGGAATGAATGAGTGAAACTGAGCACACAAAAGGGGCAAGTAGAGGTGTTTAGTATTTAATTTTGTTTCTCACAATCTACACTGTTTTAGTTGGCAATAAGTTGCATTGGTTTTCCCCAAATCCAGTATGTTTCACTCCTGGTAGAAATTGGCAAACCATCTCTCTGTGTCTATCTCAGTCTAGGAGAGTTTTTGTTTCTGTTTTCACTCTTTTCTGCCTCTGCTCTGTCCCACTGTGGGGTGGAAGGCGTGAGTGGGAATTTGGTTGTTCATGAAGGCTAACACATCCCAGCAAGGGGGGGAAATACTGAGGCAAAAGTGAAGCTAGGTAACAGAAGTCTAGAAAATCCTTTCTGCATTGGCATATTTTCATTGCTAACAGAAGGAGTTACATAAACCAGAAAGCATAAACCATTTGAAATCAGCATCTTTGATTCACAATACAGATGTTGCATCTGGGAAACAATTCCGGTACTTGGATGGGCTACTCCACTTTTCACAGCTGCCTCAGGGAGCCAGAAAACTTCAGAATGCTCTCCTTTAAAGCTTGCTTGACTTGCTTGTTCCTGAGCGAGTAGATGTAAGGGTTAAGCGTCTGAGTCAGCACAGAGAAGAATAAAGAAAGAACTTTGTCAGAGTCCTGCCCACCTCGCTGTGCTGGGCAGATGTACCTGTAAATACATGTGCTGTAAAACACCATCACCACTACGAGGTGAGCTGAGCAAGTGGAGAATGCCTTCCTCCTACCTACAGAGGATGGTATATGCAAGATGGTGACAATAATGCAGCCGTAAGAAACAGCAGTTACTATCAAGGTACCAGGGAGGATGATAATCAGGATGGCAAACATCAGTTCTTCGATGAACCCTGTGTCTGTGCAGGACAGTTGCAACAACAGGGAAGCATCACAGTAAAAGTGGTTCATGACATTGGGACCACAGAACGGCAACTGGACAGTCATAATGGTGGGAGGAAACATCAGGAGAAAACTCACTGCCCAGCAGCTCAGGATCAGCTGCAGGCAAAACCTGTTGTTCATAACAGCTGTGTAATGCAAAGGGTGGCAAATGGCAACATAGCGATCCAAGGACATCGCTGCCATGTGGAAAAGCGTGCAGGTACCCAAGCAGTAGAAAAACAGAATCTGAAGGAAACAACCAGGCAGGGAAATCGTCTTCCTCTCTGTCAGAAGGCTGTACAGGGTGCTGGGAATGAATGTGGAGGTGAAAGTGATTTCCAAAAGGGCAAAATTCCTGAGGAAGTAGTACATCGGGGTCTGAAGGAAGTTATTCACAAGAGTGATGCCGATGACAAAAATGTTTCCAAGCAGGATCAAGAAATAGGCAATGACAAGAAACAGAAAGAGGGTGATCTCCAAACTGCGGCTGTTAGCCAGTCCCAAGAGGACAAATTCCACTACAGTTGTGCGGTTCATTGAGACATCACTGCTGGCAGAAAAAGAAAAGACCTGTTTTGGGAACTGCTGGAAAACAACTGAACATGTGTCAGTTTGGCTTTGCTAACATTACAGCGCAATACTAGCAACAAACCTCTCGTAAAAGACTGAAGCAGCCACAGTAACCACATATTAAAAATCCTGGTCAAGTGCAAGGAGTCCCAAGCTCCATTTGTAAGATCGAGTCCTCACTCCAGTCAGAACAATTCCTACAGCTCCCTCACAGCATACTTGAGAGAGGTGCAGAAGCTGTTATAGACCTGGGACAAACGTCTCTGAATGATCTGACAACATCCACCCCCCAACAAACGTGGGAAAAGCCAAATGCCCAGAGTGAGTACTTATCACAGAGGGACGCAATCACGCTGACTCTGACGCAGATTCGGTCACTTCAAGGACACATTAGTATGGCAAAAGAGAAATTTACTGCAGTTAAAAGGGGACAGGGAAAGAGAGAGAGGTAGAGACTTTTCAGAGAAGAGGCCAGACAGAAAGACAGCAATGCTACAAAGTACATGCTGTCTGCCTACCATTGAGAGAAGGCAAAATGCACAGAGCAATGGTTGGATGCTACAGCAAGCACCAGAGCGAGAGAGGGAATGGGAAAAACTGTGGGGAAACTGTTTCTTTACCCTCAGCTCTACAGCTCCAGTGGATCAGCTTTGATGCTGATGGACATTCTTTCTTCTTCAGAGCTGCCAGGTCCAAGCATCCCTGCATCCTACAACACCCACCCCAAGCTCAGACGAGTACTCTGTCCAGCGCACCGTGTCTACAGCGCTACCATCCCATTACCTCCTGAGGCGAAACCTCAAAACTCTGTCTGATGCCCTTCAATCACATTCTTTTCTTGCAGGCTTGCCAGCTCCCACCTATGGTTTTTCAACTGCGTTCTCCCTCCTCTTCCTCCCAGACATCAGCCCTCCTCGCCCTAAAAACAGATATGTCTTGTTTTGCACTAATGTTTCCCAGGTTTTATCTATTACGTTATCTGGATATTTTAATCTGGTTTTAGATTAATTTCAGACTCATCTCAGATATTTCTGAATGACTGAAGTAAACACCAATATCATGAATTTCCAGGAAAAGCAAGCCCATCTTAGGTACCTCATAACCCATATCAAATGAGACACTCAAATTTCCTTCTTCAAGTGCTCAACAAAAAGACAGATACAAGCTGGGATGCTACAACCCTTCTTAATGCAGTATTCCCATCAAATCTTTCTCCTTAGTGCCCTTTTTCCAGCAAAACACAGGGGTTTCTCAAAAAACACCAATATGAAACAACTTCCCTCTCACAAAACTTCGAAAATATAGGACATATTTTTCAATACCACTCATTATCTGGAAGTTGAGAGTGGTCCTCTGTGGGCTTTTAAGCAGGGGTTCAGAGATGCAGCGAGGCAGGAGTTAGAGCAAGGAATTAATTATTTATTAAATTTACAATCCCATTTATATATTCTAGTTCTATAAAGCAATTGAACAGTGTTCACACTTCTCCTAGGGTGATTGGTCAAAATCTCAGACACCCACTTAGAAATGTTTTTTCCTAATATAATGTACACAAGGTCAGAAGATACCAGATATAAATGCGATTTACAAAAACCCTATCTATTGTTTACATAGCTTACACAGCTAAGTAATAGTTCTCACAGAATGAATGCAAGAAGAGAAAATTTCCCTGCTAACAGCATTTCAGCATCCACACTCCTCTAAATCAAGAAACTCCCTCAGTAACAGCTAAAGGCTTTTACTTTAGTTTGAAGACTAAAAGTTCAGTTTTCCAAGTCAATGCCCCTTTAAACTTTCCCTATTGCTCAAAAAATTACACCCAAACTCTAAGAAATGCTCCATGTAGTTACCAGTATATCCACAACAATCCAGGATGCTACAAAAAGTATTCTGAGTCTGATTCTGTTTCTCCTTAACTCAGTTTGACAATTGATTTTTGGCAATAAAATTTCCCCTCTCTTCAGCTCCTTTATATAACAGTGGCAGTGTATTACAGTCTTGTGTTTCCTCACTTGTCAAACCTCAGGGACCAATTAGCTGTCGAGATCCGAAAAAACACCTTGTGGGAAAACGCTTGTGAAAGAACAGCAAGAGTATAATCAAACCATGGAGAAAATGAGATTGGGAAGGACCTCTGGAGGTCCAGTCTTTGCTAAAAGCAAAGCTGGACAAGGTTGCTCACGACCTTCTCTTGATGACCTTCTCTTGATAAGCNAGCAAAGCTGGACAAGGTTGCTCATGACCTTCTCTTGATAAGTGTGGATGTCTCCAAGCATGGGGATGTCTCAGCTTCCCTGCGGTGCCACATCTTCCCTTGAGTGTTCATTGTGAATATTCTATGCGTGCAGAGAAGATTTACTTTAAGCCATGACCCACATGTCTTGTTCTGAGAGGTCTGGCTCTAACTTGTCTCTGACTCCTCCTCAGTGGGCAGTTCAGGCATATCCCTCCTCTCAACTTTGTCTTCTCTCTGCTTCTCCTCACGTGTCCCGTGCTCCAGTTCTCTGATCAACTCGCTTACCCTCCACTGGACTCACACCATTCTAATAACATCTTTGGGGTTTTTTTATCCTGTGCACAGTTGTCCCGACGCAGTCCCACAAGTGCCAAGCAACAAGACCTTAGTGCCTGGCCAGAAGCGCCGTGGATGCAGCCCCGCATGCAGTGACCCTTCGGTGTCGCAGGGGCACCGCTGGTGCGCTCAGCACGTCCTCCCCAGGAACCACGGGGCTGTCTGCAGAGCTGCTCCCCAGCCTGCGCCTGCAGCTGGCCTAATTCAACCCCACGTGCAGGACAGGTGAGGGAGCACAGTGCGCTGCACTTCCTACAGCTCCCCCAGCTGCTGAGGTGACTGCCAGAGGCTGAGCTCAGAGCGCCAGGGTCAGACAGGAACCGCACAGTCTGTAAGGGTGGAAAAGACTGCCAAGATCATCAAGTCCAACCTTCAACCAAATACCACCATGCCCACTAAAGCATATGTCTTGGGGTGATTCTATGACAATGCTGTATTCCCCATCGCCTGCTTCATCTCTAGTGTACCTTTAAATTGCAAAGGGGGGAGAGAGAAGCCGAGAGAACTCTTCAAAGCGGCCAGCTTGACCTTGTAACTAGAATATTTGCATTCTTTTCTCTCCCAATCTGGCAACTTTTGATGGTTCGAAGGGTTTTGCTCTCTAGCTTCTTTGGCTCTCAGTGGGGAAGGGACTGTGATCTGCCTCAGCGGCTTCTGTTCCTTTTTGGACGGTTTTTGGCTTGCTTTTCATCCCAGACCAGCTCCCATCTCCGGCCCTGCTCGGCGGGACCCTCCAAGGGGGATCGTCGGACCCTGCCTGGCCCGGCCCAGCTCAGGACTGCAGGTTTTACCTACACAAAGGACTCTAAAATCCATAGTCCTCTTTTAGAGGACAGGCGAGGGGGTTTCAATGTTCTTTTTTGCCCCGTGACAGCGGGGAACTCTGTTTGTTAAATAAATAGTTTTTTTCACTTTCATCTGAGAAATTATTTTCCCGAACCTGTGGGGGAGGTGCTGCCGGAGCCTGCTTGCCTGGCAGGCAGGAGAGAGAGAGAGACGCCCTTTTTGCGTTATTTCCTCCTGGATTTGTGTCCAAACCGGCACAGCATATTACAAAGTGCCCCATCTACTCAGTTTTTGAACACTGCCAGGGATGGTGACTGGAGTATTAAACCACCCTTTGGTACTACTGTCGTTCTCTCTTCACTGTTAGAAATGAAGTGACTAACACGGATTCCTAAAGCATAGACCTAAAGTGAGGGGGAAACACACCCTTGTAAGAACTTCTGAGCCAAGTTCCTTTCTAAGTCAGTGAGAAAGATACCCCAGATCCTTACTTAAATTAGGACTCACTCATCTCAATCAGCTCATTTGTAGTGGAGAGAGGAGGAAAGGACGGTCATTACTGAAAATCTCAGTTCTGCAGAATCAAAACTCCACATTTGACACTCAATACTTTCCCTCTTCCTGAGGGAAGCAATTCAGAGGTTGGGTTTAATTCCTTCACCACACACCAAGAACAAATAAACAAAATTACCTGTAAGGATTTAGTGCAGGAGGAAAGACAGGGACTCCAAGCCACAGCCCATCTGTTTATTTGTAACATGTTTCCCTCTAGTCTGCTGATGTTTCCAGAGCTAGTAATAAACCAATAGCATACGATGCTTAGTAATGAGGAAATTCTGATGTAGGAGTGGGAACTCCAGGATGATATTGTGATATGTGTTTCCAGCAGGTTCACGTGTCATTCTGTTGGTTGTTAATCCACGCACCAGAGCTCATCACACTCAGCTTGGTCACTGTCCTGTCTGCCACGGCTCATTTGGGGTCAGGCTGTGCTACTCTCACTCTATTCTACCCCTTTGCCTTACCATCATCTAGCAAATACGTGCAATATATAGATGCAATTACATTTTGACTTGCATCATATGTCATTAGTGGGCTTAGGCTTTCACAGCTGCATGCACTCATGTCTTGGGGTGATTCTATGACCATACTGTATTCCCCATCGCCTGCTTGATCTCTAGTGTACCTTTAAATTGCAAAGGGGGGAGAGAGAAGCCGAGAGAACTCTTCAAAGCGGCCAGCTTGACCTTGCAACTAGAATGTTTTACATTCTATTCTCTCCCGATTCTGACAACATTTGGTTGGTTGGAGGACTTTTGCTCTCTCTAGTCTCTTCGGCTTTCAGCAGAGAAGGGACTGTGATCTGCCTCAGTGGCTTCTGTTCCTTTTTGGACTGTTTTTGGCTTGCTTTTCAGCCCAGACCAGCTCCCATCTCCGGCCCTGCTCGGCGGGACCCTCCAAGGGGGATCGTCGGACCCTGCCTGGCCCGGCCCAGCTCAGGACTGCAGGTTTTACCTACAGAAAGAACTCTAAAATCCATAGCCCTCTTTTAGGGGACAGGGGAGGGGGTTTCAATATCCTTTTTTCCCCGTGACAGCAGGGGACTCTGTTTTGTTAAATAAATATTTTTGTTCTCTTTCACTCGACAAATTATTTTCCCGAACCCGTGGCGGAGGTGCTGCCAGAGCCTGCTTGCCTGGCAGGCAGGAGAGAGAGAGAGAGAGACGCCCCTCTCGGTTGTTTCCTCCGGGATTTGTGTCCAAACCGGCACAACTCAATACGCAAAAATTGTGAAAAAACTAGTATGGTGCAAGGTAATTAGTGGTGATCAGGTTCTAGAAATATTAACTCTTTATTATTAACTCTAAATATAACTCTTAACACCGTAAAAACTTTTATGGAGATAAGAGCTGAGGAGTTTCAATACGTAACTCAAACTTTATAGGTATTTGTCACATCCTGCAGCTACATCTGCTGCCGGTGTTGTGGCTCACCAAGAGTGAGATGTCACATCACAGATCTCCAGCATGCACCAGTCTAAGGAGTACTGGGACTATGAATTCTGGAAGGGCTGTGCTGTTGTGACCACTGCTCTTACCTCGGGCTCTAGAGGGGCGAGTTGGGCCTGGCACCAACACACGTTTCCAGCTCATGTTCTTTGTGTCCACAGGGTCCAGTGTTCCCCCCACATCTCTTACTGGGGACTCACAGTCAAGTGTCTATGCAAGTTGTCAACCCAGTCAGTGCCCGGAGATACCATGGTACAGCTTTCCAGCAGTTTTAGGTCCTGTTCTTCTGTCACTTGCTCATTGATGGCCTCTGTGAAGGCTCATCTCACAGTTATTTTCATTGTCCTGCTGACCACGTCCCGTTACTTCCAGCTGTTCAGCTTGAGGTTAAGGCAAGGGGGTGATACCTGTGTGGCAACTACAGCCACAGTGAG
The DNA here is from genome assembly GCA_013398955.1 of Callaeas wilsoni. NCBI lineage: Eukaryota > Metazoa > Chordata > Aves > Passeriformes > Callaeidae > Callaeas > Callaeas wilsoni. The sequence continues at coordinate 25,881 of VWPU01001859.1, read as the reverse complement.
GTGGCTGCCAGCCCACAGCAGACTTCTAAAACGAGACCGTCCACCACCACAGCCAAGTGTCTGTTATCGTTGTCTGCAAAAGGAGACTTTTGTGATTTGTGCATATTCCCTCATGCTTCCAGCCTGGAGGACAAGAAATGTTCAGTGACAAAAAGACACTAAATGGAATATAAGAGTATTAGCAGGAAAATAAAGAGGTCCAAGACCGGTGTAACTCTGGGAGAAAATATGCTTAAGAAAGGAGAATAGAATGACTCTGCAGCTGTTCCTATGTTAGAGCAGAGAGCTGTAAGCAGATGGGAGCAAGCTTACATGTGACTGCAAGCCACGGTGCTTTCATGTGCTGCCTCTAAAATCCAAATTTTCCCCAGAGTTTAGCACAACACTGAACAGCATCTCTACAAGATCTACAACTTGCACTTTCCTTTGTGTCTCAGAATAACCAGGATGCACCTGGAATCAGGTCAGGACAGAAGCAGGTAACTGCTATTACAGGGCAGAGCAGAGAGCAGCAGAGACAGTCTCTGCTGCTGGGAACTCGGCCCAAAAGGGGCAGTCACTCCCGGTATGGCTTGGCACATCAGACCTTTCTTCTGGTGTACCCTGGACCAGAGAAAGATTTCTCTGGGAGAGAAATGAGCTCACCATCAAAGGGCTAACAGGGAGAAAGACCCATTAACCAAAGGTGGGTTAATGACAGATTGAAGAGGAATGGCTGCCCAGGGCAAACCAAGTGGGGATTGTCCCCTCCTAATGTCAGTCCTTGGTTCAGGATGCACAAAAGGAGAGATTGGCAAATCAGAAATCCGCAAGTGAAGTAAGACCATTACAGGAGTCAACAAAAACATTGCAGGAACAAGTAGAAAAGGAACTTCACAGTGAGCTGCTGAGCATGAAGCAGTTCTGGTGGAAAGGGAAATTCAATCTATTGCTTCAGTAGGTTGTCCAGGAGGTAGATGAGCAACATGAATCTCTTAAAAACTACTTAGAAGCAAAGATGGGACATCAATTTAAGACGCCCCAGACCAGAGCGGGTTAGTTAACCTCTGTACCCCTCTGGTGAACTGGAAAAGCTTATGCAAAGTTATCCACAGGATGAACTAATACAGAAATGTCTCTTCATTNTATAATATATATCTATAACAATGCCAGGGCAGAGCTCAGCAAGCTACCACACACACTATCCTGCACACGGGGGAAGCCCTGGCTGAAATAAGAGAAAAATACACCCATAAGGCCAATGAAGCAGAAACTGAGTATGTGTGGAGGGTCTCCCTAACTGGAGGAGATGGGATTCTGTTGAGTGAGGCAGAGGCAAGAGGTTACTGGGGACCAGGGGTCTTCCTGACCATGACTGATAATCGAGCACTGTGGTCCCTGAGGGCTGCCCACGGGGCAGGGGGATTGGACCCCATGGAAAGGGGAGATCCCTACATGATTAAAACCCCCTCAAGTGGCCACACTGTAGAAAGTGTGCAGAAGACCATGCCTCCAATTGATGCACGTGCAATTATTGGACCCACAATGATGTTCCCCTATGGAAATTGAGGCGAATCCACAGAGATTTCCTCTCTCAGCCCAAGGCCTGCCTGATGCACTACAAGTCCACATTAAACAATTAGAAGAGAGCATTATGGTAATCCCCAGGCCTGGAAGAAGAGATGCACCTCCAGGAATAACCTGGTTGGAAGTACCTCAAGAATTAGTAACTACTGGTCAGCAATTGGGGATCTCTGGTACAGGTGATCCTAAACCAAAAACAGACATCAGGAGGGTAGGACAGGTCCTAAAACCTCCCTCACCAGGTAATCGCTGACAAAATGTGTCACCTTGTGGGAGCATGAAGTACAGTTTGTGGGTGGAGGGTGTTGCAAAAGGAAATCCTCCAGAAGTAATGGACAAATTACCCACCACTAATCTGGAAGGCTTGATAAGGAATTGGGATAAGATTGAAGGACCTCAGGACCTCCTGAGGGCGGCCCCTGAGGAATGCAACACTGTAATCCCCTCAGCCCCTCTAGAAATTGAACTAACAAGTTTAACCGGCTCTGACTTGGGAAACTGGACTCTACTGCTCTCAGTGAGTGAGCTGGGGAGTGGCTGGTGGATTTACACGTGAAGGCTCATAGAAAAGAGCCAGAGATGTGATAATCCCATTCATTTCCCCTCGGCCCCTTTAAATCCTTGGCTGCTTTTGTGGTAGATCCTGGAGCACAAACGTCAGCACTTCAAACTGAAGTTGCCACTCATTGTGGCATTAAGCCAGGCAAGGAAAAGACATCGATAACTGATGCTTTTGATAAATCTCAACCCCAGTGCTCAGCCTGGGTAAAATCCTGGTTACCAGGGGATGAGACAGCCATAGAAGTTGTCATGATTGTGGAGCCACTACCAGCAAACACCTTGGGGTTGGATCTGTTAAAGTGACCTGTCTGGACAGATGCCAGAGGCAGAGGGGATGGCTGTTTGGTCCCCCATCGCCCTCTCTCTGTCTGTTGCAAACTGGTCCAAGTCTGCCTCCTTTCAAAATAACAAATGTGAAACCCTACCCACCGCCCTTAGGAACGGGTGAAGGAATCGCTCCAGTAACTGCAGGATTGCAGGAGCGAGGGCAGTTGTAGGATTCTCCCGTGTGGCCTGTCTGTAAAGCCAGCCGGAGTGGTGGCCGGCAGCGGGTTACCAACGCCTCAGGGCTGACACCGGCCCGGAACAGCTGCCGTACCTCACACAGCCAAACTGGTTGCCACAACCCAGCATTGGGCCTATATGATCCTTGCATCAAACCTTGATTGGTATCAAAGACATGTTTTTCATGGTTCCTTTGCAGTGTCACCGAAACGGTGTGAAAAATAAAAAGTCTCCAACAACATTTTTAGTGTTAGAGAAAGAAGGCATTGCTTTATTCTGGCTGGGATGTTGTTCTGGCCAGGATGGGCAACAGAAACAATTTCATCCACACATGGCCCGGGTGTGCAGAGAGAATCATTCCATCACACATCGCTCTTTACTAGATTTTTCAGATACTTATACAGTAAAAACCCATAGAAATGCATTGGTTCAATGTTCATTGGTCCCAAGTTACACAGTTCTCACTATTTGGTTTCCTGTTGGTTATGGATCTCTTCTGCTCCGATGCTAATTTGGTCCTCATTCCTTGGGTCTCTCACGTCTCTTTTCCCAGACCAGGTGTCTCTGACCGTGCCAGGGGTGATTTTTGGAGTTGATGGCCGTTGATGGTCGTTATTTTTTGTGTATCTTCTGTGCTACTCCCAGTCTGCTGAGATGTTAAACTCATCATACCTTGAGTGATGAAACAGCCCTTTGAAAAAATACTTAAAATTCCTTTCCCCCCGAGGCAAAGGCGAACAAGACTGACTTAAGGCCACAAAAAAATTTTGACTTTTGTATCATTTTCCAAGAGCAGGAGGCAGACTGGGATCGTTTTGCTTTTCGCTGAGAGAGGAATCAGAGTCTCTTTACTCGCCTCCCTCACGAACACTGCGGCTCCCTGACCCTGGCCATCAAGCACTGCACAGGAGCTGTGGCAGGCTGCCCTGGAGAGGGGACTGAGGTATAGCCACACACTGCTGATACCTTGGCTGGCTGCTCTGATGTCACCACAGATGTGTAGGCCACACTCACACAAATGTTATCACCCCCTTGGAGATCCTGGGACTTCAGTTTCCCACAGACAAGGTACAGCTTCCTTCCTCCAAGGTTAAATTCCTGGAGATGTGGTGGAAAGGAGGAGCAGTGCGCGTTCCCTGTGAAACCTTGACCTCCCCAGAGCAAGTAAAGATACCGGGGAGTAAAAAGCAGCTCCAGCATGCTTTAGGCTTACTGGTTTTTTTAGAGAAAACATGTTTCAGATGTCAGGAAAATTAACCCACGAACACCAGAGGTTTATGTCCAAAAAGGAGACAGAGGAGTCCTGTAACTTTATTCGAATAAAGGGAGAGGCCATGGGGCATTCCCCATGGGGTCTTTCAAATTTTTAGAGGACACAGCCTCCTTTTCATCCTAATTTCCCAGCCACATTTCCCTCTCTCTTTCCCCACTGGCTGAGGTACTTGAGAGGTACAGACTTCACAAAATGCCTGATACCTAAGACGCCATTCTACTGTAACCCCTGCCCCGGTTCTTTTTCCTTGTGTCTCTGTTCTTTTTCTCTAAATCCAGAGATTTAGCACAGTCTTGAGTGAGCAACAGTCTGTGCCAATTAGTGGAATTCCTGCAGAATTTATGGTTCCCCCCATTGCTTCTTCCACCTCTCCGTATCTGGCCTTATCTACCACCAGGCCCACAGTTTGTTTGTGAAGACACCTCCTCCTCATTCCTTTCACAGACATCTCCATCACTGCTGCTCTAGTGGCATTACGCCAGGCAAGAAAAGGAGCTGGAAAAATGGATAGTTCCTTCTTTTTAAAACCGCTCCTAGTTTTCTTCTCTTACAGGTATTCCATGAGAAGATGACGTGGCCACGTGAAGATGAAGTAGCAACAGGACTGGCGAGTTCTTTGCTGCATTGATTGTTTACATATGTACTGTTACATCCCATCCATTGTTACCACCCAGTCTAATCACACCCTGGGATTATTTGCCTCATGTTTACTGTTCTGCGGATGGTGACATCTTTCTTCTCTTATCCTTTCCTTATACATTTTCTTAACTGGTATCTTTATGGTTTTATACTGTCATATTACTATAAATGACAACCAAAACGGCTACATACTTGTTTTTCCATGCAACCAAACTGTTCTACAAAAAACTCTACACTTGTGTATTTACAAACACACATCATTCAGAGTCATCTCACTCTAATCCACCCCAAAGGCTCTATTAGCAACAAACTGGGTCAGAACCCGCTGCAGAAGGTGAGGGTAACATCCCTTCCAAGCCAAACCACTCTGTGATTCTTTGATAGGAAAATGTCCTTCCTTCATTGCAGAGCCTGTGCGGGAGCATCCACTAAGAGCATCCCTCACTGTGGAGGGACAGGAAGGCTGGAATGATTTAAACAGACTGAATGCATAGAGAAAAGTTCTGCTTTGGTTTATTGAAAACTCGTTCACCTCTTCAGAAACCGAAAAGCAGCAGAGTTGTTTTGCTCTCACTTCAGGCTGTCATGATCGTTTTTAAGGGAAAAAAAAAAAAATAAAGGAAAGCAGCGGTTTCCCTTTCTCCAGCTCCAAACAGGGCGACGCAGGTCTGTTTTCCACCACCCTCGTGGTAGACCCCGGACAGCCCTTCGGCCAGGAACCCCCGGACGGTCCTTAGGCCAGGAATCCCCGGACAGCGCCTCGGCCAGGGACCTCCGGACAGCCCCTCGGCCACGAACCCCCGGACACGGCCTCGGCCAGGAACCCCCGGACGGTCCTTAGGCCAGGAATCCCCGGACAGCGCCTCGGCCAGGGACCTCCGGACAGCCCCTCGGCCACGAACCCCCGGACACGGCCTCGGCCAGGAACCCCCGGACGGTCCTTAGGCCAGGAATCCCCGGACAGCGCCTCGGCCAGGGACCTCCGGACAGCCCCTCGGCCACGAACCCCCGGACACGGCCTCGGCCAGGAACCCCCGGACACCGCTTCGGCCAGGAACCCCCGGACGGTCCTTCCGCCGTGAACCCCCGGACGGTCCTTTGGCCAGGAACCCCCGGACACAGCCCTTCGGCCAGGAACCCCCGGACGGTCCTTCCGCCGTGAACCCCCGGACGGTCCTTAGGCCAGGAATCCCCGGACAGCGCCTCGGCCAGGGACCCCCGGACAGCCCCTCGGCCACGAACCCCCGGCCACCGCCTCGGCCAGGACCCCCCGGACAGTTCCTCGGCCAGGGACCCCCCGGCCGCCCCTCGGCCAGGGACTCCAGGACGGTCCCTCGGCCAGGGACTCCAGGATGGTTCCTCGGCCACGAACCCCCGGACGGTCCCTCGGCCGAGCGCCGCCTCAGGCAGGGAGCCGCCTCAGGCAGGGCCGCGCCCCGCGGCGNTCGGCCAGGAACCCCCGGACACAGCCTCGGCCATGAACCCCTGGACAGCCCTTCGGCCAGGAACCCCCGGACACAGCCCTTCGGCCAGGAACCCCTGGACAGCCCTTCGGCCAGGAACTCCCGGACAGCCCTTCGGCCAGGGACCTCCGGACAGCCCCTCGGCCAGGGACCTCCGGACAGCCCCTCGGCCAGGGACTCCAGGATGGTTCCTCGGCCACGAACCCCCGGACGGTCCCTCGGCCGAGCGCCGCCTCAGGCAGGGAGCCGCCTCAGGCAGGGCCGCGCCCCGCGGCGGCCCCACTCCCCGCCGCGGCGCCGGGCCCTCATTGGCCCTTGGCAGGCCGGGCTCTCTAATCTGCCCAGCAACAGCCGACTCTGGGCTCTTATTGGCTCTTGGAAAGCACCAGGGGCGCGGACTCCGTGGAGCCCTCAGCGCATGCGCGAGCCGAAAGCGCGGTTCCCCCCTATCGCTCACCGCCACGTCGGTGCGCGCACGCGCAGTGCGGGAGGGCGGCGCGGCGCGTGCGCAGTGCCGGGAGCGGCCATGGCGGGCTCCGTGCGCGCCGTCGCGCGGCGCTTCCTGTCCGAGTACGGCGGCGGCACCGCCGGGCGCCTCAAGGCGCTGGACGCCTTCCTGCTCTACGTGCTGCTCACCGGCGCGCTGCAGTTCGGCTACTGCCTCGGCGTCGGCACCTTCCCCTTCAACTCCTTCCTCAGCGGCTTCATCTCCGCCGTCGGCAGCTTCATCCTGGGCGGTCAGTGCCGGCCCCGCGATGCCCCTCGCGGCCGTAGCGCGGGTTGGGGTTACCCTGAGCCTGCCCCCGCCGCGCCCGGAGGCCGCGGGCGTCGCGGGGATCCTTAGAAATCAGCGGGTGTCCTGGAGCAGCCCTCAGACCTGCCCGGGGAGCCCCTGGGACCCCCCGGCCTTCCTCGAGCCCCCCGTTCTGCTCCCGGCGGGGCCGGAGCTCCTCGGCAGCTCCGGACCTGCGGGTCCGGCCCGGATCTTCGTCCCCCGGTGTCCTTGCAGCCGAGGGGCACGGTGAAAGCGAGGGTCCCGCAGTGACACATGCACGGTGCTGCTCCCCAGAATACCCCAAACTCGCCCTGTTTCTCTACAGCGCTCCCCACCACAGCGGCTGGGAGAGCTCGGGGTGTTCAGGAGGGGAGAAGGCTGCGATGAGACCTAAAAGCTCCTCCAGGGCCTAAAGGGGCTCCAAGGGAGCTGGAAAGGGACTTTGAATAAGGGCCTGGAGTGACAGGACACTGGGAATGGCTTCCCACTGGCACAGAGCAGGGTTAGATGAGATATTGGGAAGGAAGTCGTCCCTGTGAAGGTGGTGAGGCCCTAGCATAGGTTGCCCAGAGAAGCTGGGACTGCCCCAATTCCTGGAAGTGTCCAAGCCCCCAGGTTGGATGGGGCTTGGAGCAACTTGGTCTTGTGCAAGGTGTCCCTGGAGTTGGAATGAGATGATCTCTAAGGTCCCTTCCAACCCAAATCATTCTGTGGTTCTAACACACGCAGTGGAGGACACAGGAATACCCACACTTCTGTGTGAGTCCAATCCTGCTCTGAGCCTGTTCCCCTCAGGGCTCACTTGGGCGTTGTGTGATGTTCGTGGTGCTGTGGGAGCACTGACTCTGTGACAGCCCCAGGCCAGTCCCCTGACAGTGTCCTGCTCCTCTCTAGTACCGAAGGAGTAACTTTTCCCTGGTGGAACAGTGACCCATACTGGCTGGGCTGCCCCAGGAAGGCTGTGCTCCCCACCACGGCTTCCTCCTGCACTCACTAATGGCTCGTTCTTTCTCTGCTGTGCAGTTTGCCTCCGGATCCAGATCAACCCCCAGAACAAGGGCGAGTTCCAGGGCATTTCACCAGAGCGGGCGTTTGCTGATTTCCTCTTTGCTAACACCATTCTCCATCTCGTCGTCATCAATTTTGTTGGCTGAGCTCTGGGAGAGGCTGCCAGGTACTGATCTGCGGGCTCACAAGAGGGGCAACCACAGGACTGCAGTGCCTTTTGGGGAGAACTAGAATGAGAGTGAGTCCAGGAGTCCCCTGAGCTCCCAGCTTCCTCTTGGCCAAGCGTAGCTGAGCTGTTGTCCTCTGGGTTGGCACACAGTGAGCATTTATGGCTTTCTGGTTTTGAGCATATCTCTTTTGGCTTTTATAATTAAAGAGTTTAACTAAGACTGTTACAGAAGCCTACCCACTTTTCTCTCTTATGAGAGAGATTCCCCATTTTTCTTTGCAGGAAAAGCCTTGGGAGCTCGAAGTCCTGGGCTCTGTGAGGCTGAGGTATGGCTGGGGTCTAAGTCTGGAGTTTCTTTGACTATCAGGCAGATGGGGACAGGGACAGTTGGGTGTTGGGGAGTGGAGGAGTGCCCTGTTGTTACTGTTGCAGGGGGCCACAGGATCACTGGGGCTTGAGGGACTTTCATCCCCGCTGCTTTGCAGTAACATTGCTGCTGTTGCCTGCTCTCTTTCCAGGTCTTGAACTGCTCCTGAATTCTGATGGCAAAGCCTGGCATAGGGAAGTGCCCAGCACACTTTCACCTTCTTCCTTGTTGGAGGAAGGGGACGCAGGCCTCAAGATTTTCCCCCCAGAGTGTCCTGTGGAGGGGTCTGCAGCCTCATTGTGTAACAGTGATCCTTTCCATCAATAAAACCCTTTATGACACTGCAGCCTTTTCCATATTGGTGACAAATACAGAGCTTCTCCTGCACCCAGGTTCCTCTCGGGCATGACTCCCTGCTTTTACCTCTCTCCCTTCCTTTCTACCCTGCTGGCTTTTTTTTCTGTGCCCCAGTTTTGGAGGCAAGCAGGAAACAGGTGATCATGGAAACTCAGTTGTCATCCACCCTTTTCATCTCCCTCTTTCCTGCCTTTTGATCTTACAGAGTCTGTTGCCAGTGTACCCCCGGGCTTCAAAGCTGTGGAAAATTTAAATGAGGCTGTAGTTAGTGGTCTCAAAGGGAAGGAAGTGTCCTCCAGCACATCCCCAGGTGTACCCAGCTTCCCACAGACTCTCCCACATCCCTCAGAGACACATGGGCCACATCTGGATGTCCCAGCTGGACTGAGGGGCTCGCTAAGGCCTGTGGGTGATACAGCCACCCCACCCCGGTGTCAGTGTCCCTGCACTCTGATGTGCTGGGACAACACAAAGATGTTGGGATGGGCTGCCCAGCTGTCAGGGCTGCAGAGTGGCACTTGAGCTGCTCTGGGGCTGTGGAGACGCTGCCCCTCAGAATCACAGAATCAAGGTTGGAAGAGACCTTCAAGATCATCCAGTCCAACCATCCACGCAGCACTGCCATTGTAGCTAAACCACATCACCCAGCACCAGATCTGACACCTGAACACCCAAGGGATGGTGACTCCACCACCTCCCTGGGCAGCCCCTTCCAAGGCCTGACCTCCCTGGTCTAATCTGAATCTCCCCTGTCTCAGCTCAAGGCCATTTCCCCTGATCCTCTCACTGCAGTCACAGCAGAGGAGACCGACCCCACCTCACTACAACCTTTCAGAGATGTGATGTGAGCTCCTCTGAGCCACCTCTTCTCCACACTAAACAACCCCAGCTCCCTCAGCCATTCCTCAGTCCTTTCATGAGCCATGTTGCTCTTCACTGGACTTCACTGGGCACTCCAGCCCCTCCAAAGTCCTTTTTAAAGCGAGGGGTCCGGAACTGAACGCAGCACTCGAGCTGCAGCCTCACCAAGGCCAAGTACAGGGGATGATCGCTTCTGGCTGCACTATTCTTGATACAAGCCAGGTTGCTGTTGGCCTTCTTGGCCACTTGGGCACACTGTTGGCTCACGTTGAGCCTGCTGTCACCAGCACGGCCAAGTCTCTGTCTGCTGAACAGCTCTTGAGACACTCCTCCTTCAGCCTGGAGCTGCAGAGGGTGGCTGTGACCCCAGTGCACGACCAGCACTTGGCCTTGAACCTCACGCCATTGTCCTTCTCCCATTGATCGAGTCTGTTCAGTTCTCCCTAGAACCTTCATGCACGAGGTTCTGTCCTCACACTGATCCTGCTTCGTGCTTGTCTGGTTTTCTCTGCAGCTGAAACACTGGAGAGGTAAAACCTTGAGACTCCGTGGCATGGAAATGTTTGTGTGCTGCACTGAGGAGATGGAACTTTGGGTCTCTGATGGCTTCAACCTCTCAGAATTCTATTCTGGCTCCTGTTTACCATCTTTTTTAACATTTCCAGCTGCGCTGCAGCCATTGAACCTGTAAATGTCTGAAACCTGCAAATCCTGTCAGTGGGGTCAGTTTAACCTGGAAGAGGAAAGACTGAGATGTGGAAACAGAGACAGCACAGTCCTTTACTCTTGCCCTTTCATCTGGGAGTGGGTTTGAAGTGCAACATAAAAAATTTACGATGGATATTAATTTTTAAAAGTGATGCTAAAGTGATGCTCCCAAATCTCTTGCCTAACACGGGCTGTGAGGTGTGAGGGAGCAGGGTCTTCACTGTCCCAGAGGATGGAGTCTGGCTCTGTGTCAGGGACAAAGAACTCCTGCCAGCTCGGGCACCACCACTCCCGGACTTGTCTGCAATGGCAGCAGCGTCGGGAGAGCAGGCAGGGCCTCCCAGGGTGCGGGGCCGGTGAATGACCCACGCAGCTCTCCTCTCCCGTGGGGAGTGCCCCTGAGCCGTGCCGGGCGTTGGGAGCAGCACCTGCCCGGCTGGTGATGTTCAGCTCGGGTGCGGAGCCGCTGCCTTGGCCGGGCCCTCCCCTGGGCGCTGCTCGGAACTGCACAGGGGCTGAGCGAGAGGAGACGCGGCGCTTTGCTCTGGGGGATCTTCGTTTTTCCCCGTTTTTCCTGCTTCTTACCTGCTTACGATTCCTTCAGTCGCCATTAACTCGACAGTAGAATTCTTGAGGCAAAGTAGAATTGCAGAGGGACTTTTCACAAAGGATGTGGTGACAGGGCAGGGTGGAATGGTTTCAAACTGCCAGAGAGCAGGGTTAGATGGGATATTGGGAAGGAATTTTCCCCTGTGAGGGTGGGGAGGCCCTGGCACAGGTTGCCCAGAGAAGCCGTGGCTGCCCCATCCCTGGAAGTGTCCAAGGCCAGGCTGGACAGGGCTTGAAGCAGCCTGGGACAGTGGAAGGTGTCCCTGGGCATGGGAGAGGGTGGGACTGGATGATCTGTCTTCAAAGTCCCTTCCAAATCAAAGCATTCTGGGATTCTGTGAATCTACGATGAATCCAAGACCTATCAGAGCTCCTCCTGCATGGAATAAGCTTCAACAAATCCATTGGTACCTTTGAGCTCTGGTCCTTAAGTCCACACTCAGGTCCCTGGTCACACAAGGAGGAGGAAAATAAGAGAGGATGGTTTGTGCACAGGGCCATGTTTGATGAGAGGTGCCATGTATTGGGCAGGATATTCTCTCCAATAAAACCCTAAGAAAACATGCAAATTCATCTCCAACCCATAACAGGACAGGAGGTGACATAGGGGAGAGGATGCTAAAGGTGGACCACGCAAAACCTCCTTCCCTGACAGTGTGAGAGGACTCTGGCCTGCCCCTTCATCCTTCCTTCTCACCCGGGCCAGGAGAAGTGGAAGGATTTTTGTGCACAGATTCAATCTGTAAAAATGGTGCAGAGATCTACCAGAAAATTCAGAAATCTGACAAAATTCTAAGATCTCTCTCCACCACATTTTATAGTGCATTTCTCCCCTCCTTTCCCTGCCCACTCTATACATAGCTCAATCTTTCCTGCTGTACCCAAAACAACTCCCCAAGTGCAGGCTGTGGTGAGGGGTAGGAGGGGAGGACATCTTAACCTTATTCCACTTTGGCTTGTGGTCTAACGTCTGCTGTTCTTTTCCACAGCTTCTCCCCCTCCCTGCCGCGTGCCACCCCAGCCCTGCACCCCCACCCCAGTTGTGCTCCACGTTCCAGAGGAAGTGGTTTTTGTGGTCAGGTGTAGACGAGCATCAATGGTGACCCAGATCTCGATTGTGGCGTCATGGAACTTGTGCTGTGGCCTCTTCCTGCCCCACCTGGGCCACGAGCCCCTTTCCACCTCCTGTCCTGCTGTGTTATTTCCTGGCTTTGCTTTGCTCTGCGGTTTTTATATCTCGAAATAAACAAGAAAGTGCAGGGAATGGGGGGCCGGGGGGGGGCATGTGTTGGTGGTGAGAGATTGGCAGCCTGATACCTGCAAGTCTCTTTGAAGTAGACCTTGCAAATTCAGTGCTTTGCAGGTCACATGCCAAGAGCCACTTCAGTCAAAACTTTTAACTCATCTCCTACTTGGCAAATCCTGTCAGTGGGGTCAGTTTAACCTGGAAGAGGAAAGACTGAGATGTGGAAACAGAGACAGCACAGTCCTTTACTCTTGCCCTTTCATCTGGGAGTGGGTTTGAAGTGCAACATAAAAAATTTACGATGGATATTAATTTTTAAAAGTGATGCTAAAGGCAAATGAGTATGGAAAGTTTTCTTCCACATCCCTAAAATTTTCTGGAAAGAGGTTAATCAGTTGGAAATCTGTGAAATGTGATGACTTGCTTTATAGTTCAAATATGCTTTAGGCAGCTTCTTCAGGCTGTTTCCCAGTGACATGGCAGATTTTATCAGGAGTGGAATGTAGGCTCCAAGAGCTGCCTGGAATCCAGCACTTAAGGAGCCATGGGCTTCCCACAGGTGGAGAGATATGAGGATGATGGTTGTGTCAAGTGAGATAGGAGAACAAGTCCCTGAACATCAGTACTATGAAATAATCAGGGCAATAGACACAGAAAGTTTAAAGATGTTTGTGTGACAGGCCGCCTGCTCAATGGTCAGTGCAGGACCAAGGCAGGAGACCAGGGAGGCTTTGTCGTGTTGCTGCTCAGCAGTGTGGGGTCAGATCCTGGCATGGTCCTCCCTCAGGAAGCACCAGGGCTTTTGGCTAAAAGTGTTTGAGTCATGACCCTTTCTGAAACCAGCTCCTTGTGAAGGCTGTGATCCAGCTGGGTGAGGGACAGCCACCCTCACCGGTCCAGCGAGGCTGCTCCTGGCGCTCTGTTTGGGCACTGGTGTGAGTTACAGGCAAGGTTCAGGCGTTGCAGGGAGGGTGTGTTTCTGCCAGAGCATACTTCTCATCTCTCCCCCACAGCCCTCTGGGGCTTCAGAAGATATTGGAGAAATTAATGTCACAAAAGGAGAACATTTCCCTTCCAGACTTGCCCAGGACAGATGGAACCTGGGGGCAAGGGGGGTCTGTTGGTGTCATCACTGCAAAGCAGGTGCCTCATGCTGCAGTGTCTTGGGGTGATTCTATGACAGTACTGTATTCCCCATCGCCTGCTTGATCTCTAGTGTACCTTTAAATTGCAAAGGGGGGAGAGCGGAGCTGAGAGAGCTCTTCAAAGCGGCCAGCTTGACCTTGTAACTAGAATGTTTGCATTCTTTTCTCTCCCAATCTGACAACTTTTGATGGTTAGAAGAGTTTTGTTCTCTAGTTTCTTTGGCTTTCAGCGGAGAAGGGACTGTGATCTGCCTTAGCGGCTTCTGTTCCTTTTTGGAATGTTTTTGGCTTGCTTTTCATCCGAGACCAGCTCCCATCTCCGGCCCTGCCCGGCGGGACCCTCCAAGGGGGATCGTCGGACCCTGCCTGGCCCGGCCCAGCTCAGGACTGCAGGTTTTACCTACAGAAAGAACTCTAAAATCCATAGTCCTCTTTTAGGGGACAGGGGAGGGGGATTCAATATCCTTTTTTCCTGTGACAGCAGGGGACTCTGCTTGTTAAATAAATAGCTTTTTCACTTTCACTCGAGAACTTATTTTCCCAAACCTGTGGGGGAGGTGCTGCCGGGGCCTGCTTGCCTGGCAGGCAGGAGAAAGAGTGAGAGATGCTCCTCTCAGGTTGTTTCCTCCTGGATTTGTGTCCAAACTAGCACATGCAGTGACACTCCGGAGTGGGACCTGGAGACAGGACACCTCACGGTCCTGCGTCCCCCAGAGCAGCAGCACTCTGCCCCCAGGAACCCGGACCCGTGCCCAGTCCCCTCACCGTGGCCATGTCCCAGCTGCCTTCACCCAGGACAGAGTTGGCCCTTGGGGGAGAGGGGTCCCCCTTTGTCCCTGTCCCTCTGTCCTCACACGGACACAGCACAGATGTCCTGCAGAAGGACTTTGTTCCCACCCTCCATGGTGGATCCGGCCCCTTCCCTCCTCCACCCCAAAGCTCGGCTGAAGGGTGAAGCAACGCCTCAGACAACAAATACAAAAGACCAACAAGTTTCTCATTTTTTGTAAGAATTGTTTGATAACAGCCTAAAGAAATGCCAAGACATCTTGTGGGTGCCAGTACAGTTCATGAATTAGCAGCATGCAGGTGTCACAGGCAAGCACTGTTCCAAGGTGGGCACACGTGGACGGGTAAATATTTTAGCATATTTTTATGCAATTGTTACAAAAAGAACTTGGGAGATCACAGGTTGTTAGAAGTAAACAAAAAGAACAAAAGTGGTTTGTATTTTTACTAAACACAAAGCCAGATCTTAGACTGGTTTAAATTAAGAAGATGTTAAGGGCAGATAGACTTTAAAAAAAATAAATTGTATTTTTCTTTTTTTTTTTTCTGTGATAATGAAGTGACAATTTCACTGAATTTGGGACTTCCGGGAGACCTGCAGTGTATCCTTTAGGAAAGAAAAGGGATATCTTGCTCTGATCTAGCAAAGGGTGGCAGGACAGTGCATCCTGAGTCAGTCTCCCTTTGCTTTTCAAAGTGTTTCATTTGCACCTGAAAAGGTGTCTGGGGGGTGAGACATGAAAACCCTAGAGCTACTAAAATAGGAAAAATTCACACTCAGGTGGTATTTAGCTTGCAGTTTTTAACAAACGGCATTGCTCCAGGCAGAAGTAGTAATTTTAAAGCAAGTAACATCCATGCTTGGCAATGTATAATTATAGCAAAGTTTGCTTCATGCAGAAAAAGCTCTGTATGGTGAATAACCCAGGCATCCGGAGGGCAGACTGCTGGAAATGTTTTGTTTTGAGTAGTTTTATAGCAATGCAAATAAAGCAATTTAGAATATAATGGCTGGTGTGATATAAAAGAACAGCAAGTGATGTCGCTCGCACAAGGAATATCCCTGTGCTCCCTCTTGCTCACGATGGTCTCTCAAAGCAGATGGTTTTGGTACTTCAGGACTGCACCCTCTGGTTACTCTCAGTCCTGTAACAAAAACAAAGGTGTGTTAAATCATTATTTGGGTTACAGTCGCAGCTGCACAATTGTACAGCTGAAGTGTCCAGGCAAGAGAAAGAGAAGAAAGAGACACTGGGCAAAAACTAATATATTAGGACTTATATTTAAGTCAATAACCACCAAACTTTCCCAGCTGGGTGCGGGTGAGGGGAAAAATCTGATGGATGAGTGCAGGCAAGGGAAGGGGTGGATGTAGAAACAGAAGGGAGAAATGTCTTGAAAGAAAAAATTTGCATGTGGACAAAGAAGAGCACTTGAAGGGTGGGTAAAAATGGTATGGTCAGGGGAGTGGAGGGATTTTACTGTTGGCAGACAAAAAAAAATATGGATAGATTGCATAAACAGCTATTCCAGAGAGAAGGAGCATTCACAGCTGAAGAACCAATCCAGATGTTTTCTGACAGATGTTTTTCAGACCCCCCAAGCATACTCACTTTTTTTTTCTTCCACATAAGCATTGTCATCAACACATTAAAAATTATTGCTTTCATCAAAACTATTTTGAGGCCCAACTGTGATAAAGACAGTGTGTTCAAGTGTTCATCTGGAAAAAACAGAAAATGAGAGTCATGAGCACTGAGACATCCTCCTGTTCCAGACAGACTCAAAAGCCCTTCTTAGTGGAGCTGCTCTGTTGTGTGATGGAGTCAGCTGGTAGGACAGGAAATGAGAGAGGGAGCGGGACTGGGAGACTTTAATTTCTTCCACTCAGGAACCACTTAATTATCCAATGTGCCAGTCTGCCAGCCGTCTAACTGCTTTTAAATACTGTGCGTTGTGAACCCGGGATGCTGGGGGCAGCCCTATTTCCTCTCTCTAAATTTTTCCAAAAATGGGCAGGGGAAAGCAACTTTGATTTTAATCATTGAACACAATCGTATTTGAATTTTATATTAATCTGAAGTTACAAAGCCGTCTGTATTTGAAAATACATTGATCTATCCTGGAGAAGGAGGGAGCTGTGAGCAAAAGCTCGTTGCACGTTTATCATTGGAAACCTTTCAGAGAGCTGAAAGGCTGATCAAACCAGCCGTGTTTACTGATGAGCTTTTTCCTGAAACGGTGTTTTGGAAAGATTTGCAAGAGCACAGCTGCTCTGCGAGCAGGGCAGGCGCAGCACAGGCTTTGCTTTTTGAAGAGGCACGAACAGCAGATCCTTGGACTGCAGCCCTGCCCGACCCGTCCCGAGCCGTGAGCTGGGGCAGGGCTGCCCTAGGTGCAGCCCTGAGCACTGAAACCACTGCTCAGCTATTGTTCCATTAGGTGTTCGTGCACCCAAAAATAACCCAACTCTTGTGAAGTCTGGAATGCGGCAGTGCTGACTCTCAGCAGTGCCTGGAGTCTCTCTGTGGTGGGCAGTAGCTCTGTGGTGAGTCAGAGCAAGAGCATGTGGGCACTGGCTATGCTGCCTAAAATTATCAGCTTGGATCAGGAAGGCTGCATTAACATCGTGACTTTCAGCCTTGATGTTTCAGCCTATGGGGGCCCTTTGGGAAATTTTCTGTCTGACTTTTTGCTTCAAAAACAATTCTGCAAGTGGGAAAAACCAGCAAAAACTTGGGAAGACATTTCCTTTAGTCAGGCCAAACTTTTCTCCTGAAATGCTGTGTTACATACCTGTCCTGAAGTGTAGAGACAGCCCTGTGACACAGACAGTGCTGGCACCTGCAGAGAGTAACAGTAAATTTGGTTAATAACAAAAATGTAGTTCTTCAGAAGTCTATAAAGATATCTCTGCTTAGAAGGACTAAATTAGAGTTTCTGGCCAACAAACCCTCCCATAAACACTCTTTTCTCCTTTTTTCAGGGCAAGCATAAAATATGATCTAATTAAACTTCGGTGTCTCCCTGGATGAAGGAATTTCAAGCTTTCTATCCTCCCACAGTGTGTTTTTAAGATCTCTCTGCTGTGACTGTACCAGTCTAGTGCTGTACTGTACTGACCCTTAATCTTGTTTCCACCAAGGAGGAAGGAGAGAGAAAGCAGAGGATGAGGTCACATTCCTCTGCCTCGTGGGACCACAGAGGAGCACTTCTTGCAGGGTTGGGAGCTGCAACCCAGCCCTGCTCACACCAACGGCACCCAGAGCACCTCCAACCCTGCAGGCAGCCCCAGCAGTGCCATTACCACTCTCAGGGTCCTCGCCCTCCAGGTGTCCAAAGCCCTCGTGACTGGCACCACACTGCATCTCGTCTCTCTTGGCCCAGTAGGTGGACAGGTAGCTGGATTCCTCGCTGTTCTCAGCCGTCGCCACCTCCACAACAGAGGATGTGTGCTGCTCGGCCGAGTTAAGAGAGAGCTTTTCAGGGGAGTAATCTGTGATAAGGCACATTTCCAAATCCTGATCATCTTTAGAGGTCAGCCTGTAGACTGAGGGAGATGGAGTAACCTCTGAAAGTGGAGAAAAGAAGAGTCATTAGGTGAGACTACACATTCATAGTTCTTTCAGTCTGAACATACAGCCACTTAGAAATGGAGGTTTCTCCGTTATTCCAGTGGGAAGTTGTCTGATCATTGGAATCTTGTTCTAGGACACCTTTAGAGAACCAAAGCATCTACAGCAGATGATGCAAAAGCTACTTCTATTGACTTAATGTTGTGTGGGAGACACAGAGTGGCCAGGCAGAATTCCTGGAGCATCTGAAAAGGCTCGTGGACACCCACACGCTGGGTGTCCGTATCTAACCCGGCCATCCTCCAGGGACGGCTCACTGAACTCTGCTCTGCAGCCTGCCATTGTGGCCTGGGCACGCCCAGGGACGTGTGTGACAGGTGGAGAGAGCACCTGAGCAACCCGGCCTAGCAGAAGGTGTCCCTGCCCACGGTCTTTCAGGTCCCTCCCAACCCAAACCATTCTGTGCTTTTGCGATTCTTGAGACAGCCCAGGGCCATTCCGCTTTTTCTGGAAATGTTTAGTCAAACCCGCCAAATGCAAAATCCCACTTCCTCCCTGTGTCCTGAGGGGCAGTGGACAAACCACTAAATCTTAAGGGTGTCCACAGTTACCACCAGTCTACTGCTGGTGCTCCTAGAGCAGAAGCTCGAGAAGCCACTGCAAGGTAGGAACTTGGGGCTGCATTCAGGGGCAAAGGGGGGAAGCAAACAAATGTTTCACCATGTTCCATTGCTTGACAGTGCAGTACCAAATATTTTTTACAAAATTTTACCCTTCAGAGAGGGGTTTGAGGCACTAAAGGCTGCAGATATAAGACACCTGGGGTTCATTACTGTTCTCTTGCTTCAAACTCTGCTAGCAAGTCAGTCAGACTGGGATTTTCCACACGTATCAAAACACAACCTGTGGTTAAACCCTCTTTTGCATATTTAGCTTTATAAACTTGTACTCTAAAGATACATTTCATCTGATTCTATGAGAAGGTGCATTCCTAAGTCCTCATTCATGGCTAACAGTAAAATGTTGCAGACACTGCAGTGCTCTCATGATGACTAGATGAAATATCATCACAGACATACTGGAGCCACAACGCAGGTTTGGGGCTCTCAGCGTCCCTGTGGCTGCATTTTCCGTTGGCCTTCACAGATTTCAATGAGAGCTTCAGTTCACATTTATAAACTGATGAAGTGTTGTGTAGGATTGAGAGTTTAGATTAATCTTTTCTTTCTCCCTGTTCACGTGCCTCACTGATAAATATTGTAGAAATACTGAAGACATCTTAGCTCCCAGATGAAGAAATTTTCATTTCTTCCCATCTGGAAAGTCTAGAAAGTGTCTCAAAATCTTCTTTATCACTGAAATAAATGTTCTTCATCTGTTCCATTCCCAGCTGTGGCCACCTCAGAGAAATAGCCATACTTTGCTATTAGTATGATCTCAGAAAAAAAAGTAATCCACAAAGCCCAAGGGTTCATTCTCTGGCCCATCTCCTGAATTATAATTAATCCATCCATCCAGCCATTGCCCTGGCTTTGAAGAACCTGATGAGACTCTTTGCAAACTATGCAGAAATACAGCCTAGCGTATGCTGGGAGTCCCTTACCTCCCATACTCCCAGTTCCTGTTCTGGAAATAGTGATGGTTTGTTGGGGAGAGGAAGGCAAGAGCTGGGAAAAAGCTTGATGATAGATCCCTGTATAAAATACAGATGAGCTAGGGTAGATCACTGCCATGGGGTATGGGGAAATGAAAGAGAAGAGGAGGAATTTATCGAGCTGCTCTGCTTCTCATAACAAGTACTGTGCTTTCTGAAGAGATAAATATCCACCTCTCTCCAAATTAGGGTGTTTTTCTCCCTTTCAATCTGTGCAATGCTTTGATCTTGAACACATAAAACAATCAAGTCTGTTTTTCACAGGAAGCTTCAGCAGTTTTGCAAAATATTAGTTTCCTGTTCTTACTCAGAGTGGGGCTGCCTCTGTTCTGGTGCTGCAGTCCAGTTCCCGTAAGTTCCTTTGTGTGTTGCCCACTGCTGTGAAGGTTTGCAGATAGTTTTGGTAAACACCATCTACTCTAACCACAGCCCTGTGACCTGTTTTTCTGTCTTAATGAGCTGGTGCATGTGCTGGAGGTGCTGTATATTTATGACCTCTATTTACAGAAAAGAGTGAGAAGTAAACAATGATACTCTGAGCTTTCCATGAGGCCTAATTTTATCTTTACAGAAGAACAGGAGATGTTGGAATGCTATTCCTGCCCAGTCTACAGAGAGAGCCAACCAGAGGCTGATTTCAGAGAGAGAGAAGTAGAACTCTGTTCCAACATCAGACTGAGACCTGTGCCCTTTTTTTTTCCCCCTCCAAACAAGCTGCAGTAGAAATCCTGAACTGGTTTAATTCCCAGCTGGTACCATGCAGAAAATGATCACAGTCTCCATTCCTTCCAAAGCAAACTATCTGCACCTCTGGTGAGACTGGAATTGGTGTGACAGCATCTTTGGTGCTCTTACCATTCCTCAGCCTGAGACATGATACTCCACAGCTGCTGCCCCACTCCAGGGCCACCTGTACCCCCTGCCCACTCAAACAGGCCAATCTTGCCCCCAGAGGAGCGACTCCAATGAACTAACCAGCACTTCAGTGATGTTTCCTGTCTGTCCTCCAAGGCATGTTCCAGAAGGTCTGCCAGAGGTCCTCTGGGAAATCTGCCATATTGTAGAAATACTGAAGACAGCTTAGCTCCCAGATGAAGGAATTTTAATTTCTTTCCATGGGGAAAATCTAGAAAGTGTCTCAAAATCTTCTTTATCACTGAAATAAATGTTCTTCATCTGTTCTGTGCCCAGCTGGATGCTGGCGTGGCTACAGCAAGACCAGATGAACACATTTAGGAATGAAACCCTTCCTAGGATTTATAGACTCTGTCTGGAGACACTCGGGTAGCAGAAGCAGGTCCTAGTCCAGCATCAGCCATGTCATCCAAAGTGCACAGACTCTGAGGAGAGATTCAGTGTTTGCAAATATGAATATGCTGCTTCACTGACAGATTTCAGGCATAATTCTGGTCTCCTTCCAAAAAATGTGTTTGTTATTGTCCCTGTAATTATACTTGGGGAAGTCAAACTACCAAAACTATCCAAAGTCTTTTTCACAAATCTTTTAAGGGGAAGATTTCCCACTGAACCAAAAGTAATAATGAATTGATAGAGGAAGATACCCAGTATGTGAGGAGAAATCAAGTGCTCAATGGAATAAATAGTTCTGTGGTATCAAACCAGGACAAACCCTGGGCTTTTAGCATGTGTTCACATTCAGAAAAATTTGAGATTAATTTTTTCTTAAATTTCTTATTGAGAAGCAATACCCTGTTTGTGTTCATGTATGGCATGAACTCAGGCACCATCTAAACCACAGGAGAGAATTGCTCGATCTCCTCTGCTGCTCCTTTCAACAAGGTTAAGAAAAGATTTTTGGGGGTCAGAAAGAGCAATTCTGCTTATCTAATCCACTCTCTCACAGGTAACTGAGATGGATCAACCCATCTGTGTGACAATTTCCTGGAAAAAAGAAGACTTGAAGGGGCTGCTCATGATCCTCCCGAGAACCTCTGTCATTTTCACAAAATGCTTTTCCGTGCTTTTTCTTCCAAAATCAGACTGGTTTTCAATTGCCAGATCAAGTTTTCAATTATACACGGCAGAGATTTTGTTTCTAGAAAAATAATTTCTTAGAATCATACAATGGTTATGGATTTTAAAACAGAAAGATCATGACATGTTCTCTTAGGCTGAGACTTAGAAAATCCAGTCTGTAAGCCCTTAGTCAGAAGAACCTCCAGTCACCATGCCATGGCTACTAAACCTGTGTGGACATCCCCACCTTCTCTAGCTCTGCTGTCCTGCAGTGGGCCACTGCCACACCATAGCCAAGCCCTCCTTGCATTCCAGGACAGCATCTCTATTCCAACTGGCTTTTGCCAAGGGAAGCTGAAAAGAAGTTGGAATGAGCTTCCATGAAATCCCTGGTCCATCTACCCAACAAACAAATGATTTACCAGTCCTGGTGTTAATATGGAACAGAAAGCTCAAACTTACTTGGGGTGACAACAAGTTGGGTCCCAGTTCCAAATGCGAGTTTCCTGTATCCCTGGTTGGCACACTTGTGCCAACCTTTACAAAAATGTGGGCAGGTTTTTGCAATGCATACTGGCACCAGGTCAACAGGCACTCCAGAGCAGGGGATAACTTGAGGGAGCAATGATGAAACATGCTGACTTAAGACACTATCAAAGTACCCATAAATCTACTAGAAAATTATCAGGATCGGAAACACGGGGATCACATTTAAAAAAAACATTAATTCATTCACTGGTTACAGTTGTGTGGTGTTATACATTTTGGGGCAATACAAGGAATGATCTGCTTTCCCACCTGTAACATCACCTACAATTCCTGTTCACTGAGCCATGCAGTTACGGCCACAGCCTTGCAGTCCAGCTTTTCTTCTGAGTATTTACCACCCACGTGCCTTGGTCACCAAGAAGGTTCTTTTTCCTAATGTCAGTTTTATCCCTCTCTATTCCCATAACTCACATGACCCAGGAAACCTCTGTGAGGACCCCGTTGGCCTTGGTCACAGTTATGTCCTCACAGGTTTCAGTGGCACACTGTGCCCCTGTCTAGGTCTTGGAGCCTCACAGGCAGTCTGATAACTCTTTTTCTTGGGAATTCACACTCTGTCTCTCAGCTGTGCAGTGCCTGGAGCGTTACAAATGGTCCTGCAGCAGTGACAGTTCAGCAAACCTGCAAGTCTCAGTCGCAAAGAGAATCCCCTTGCATTATTTGTGGCTAACACGGTGTCTGTAGAGCACATAATCCAGCTAAAAGGCTGTCAATCCCCGTCCCAACACGGATATTAAAAATGTTCTAGCGCAGTGCTCCTTGGTGGTATTCTGGTACAAGCAAAGGCCAGCTAAAATGGTGATAATCACCCTAAGTGGATATTTTCTAAATCGTAGAACCGCAGAGTGGTTTGGACTGGAAGAGTACTCTAAAGGTCATCTAGGTCAGCTCTCCTGCAATGACCAGGGACAACTTCAACTGGGTACGATTGCTCAGAGCCCCATCCAACCTGACCTTGAATGTTTCCAGGAATGGGGCATGTACCACCTCTCTGGGCAACCTGTGCTGGTGTTTCACCACTCTCATAATAAAAAAGTCTTCTTTAACTCCAGTTTGAATCTACCCTCTTTCAGTTTAAAACCATTACTCTCTGTCCTGTCACTACAGGTTGTTTTAAAAACTTAGTCTCCATCTTTCTTATAAGTCTGAAAGTACTTTTAGGTACTGAAAGGCTGAAATAAGGTCTCTCTGGAGCCTTGTCCAGGCTAAACCACCCCATCCCTCTCAAGCTGTCCTCACAGGAGAGCTGCTCTGTCCCTGTGAGTGTTTTTGTGCCCCTCCTGTGCATCCACTCCAGCAGATTCTTGTCTTTCCTGTGCTGGGACCCCAGAGGTGGACACAGCTCTGCAGGTGGGGTCTCACTAGAGCAGAGCAGAGGAGGAAAATCAGTCCCTCAGTCTCCTGGGCAGTGCTGCTGGGGATGCAGCCCAGGATGGAGTTGGCTTTCTGGGCTGTGAGCGCACACCCCTGGCTCTTGGCCGGCAATGTAAATATTATAAACATCCTTGCTTTTCAATGCATTTCCAGCTGACTTCTATAATCCATGACTTTTCTTGAGGCCAATGGAAGTGGCATGGATAGATCCTTTAGGAGAAGACAAACCCACATGACTGACTTTGCAGAAGGGCAGAACAAGGCTTTGTCTTAGCTGGTCCCAGGAGTGCAGTCGGAGGAGGAGCACTGGAAGCATGTGGCTGCCAGCTTGGACAGCTGCCCTGAGCTAAATGCCACTGCTTGAGTGGGGCTACAATGCCTTCGATAGCTGCCATTCCCCAGATCTTGGTGTGTATCAACAAACTTGCAAGTAAGTAAAAAAATCAGGATAAATGTACCTGGCAAAACCAGAAGTCTTGTCCCAGATCCAAATGTGAGTTTGTAATTACTTCCATAGCCACACAATAGCACAGGCCTCTACAATATCCAGAGCAGTACTGAATCGAGCCTTCAGCAGTTAAGTGCTCCACCAAAAGAAATCCAGTTTATCTCTATGAACAGACAGATTCATTTACCTGGAACTTTTCCACCTATTGCCTTTTTTTTCATGTGGTACTTTGCATTTTGCGCTCCCAGACACACTCTCCTTAATATTCCCCTCAATCATATTTGTTCCATTGTTTCCAGAAAGCCACCTGCACCACAGCTTCTTAATCTTATTCCTCATTTATTTATTCTGCCAGTCAGATTCCTCTCTCAAAAATTAATTTATTTACTGTTACTGCACAGCTCCCCTAGGGACTGATGAAGCCTCCATCATCCCATTCTCTTGGATTTGCCGACTGAATTAGTCAAGAGTGATCCCAGAACAAAGTTGCCATTTAGTTTTTGAGTAGAAAGCTCTTTTTGGTGTGCAATTTCCTTGTGGC
The DNA here is from genome assembly GCA_013398955.1 of Callaeas wilsoni. Taxonomy (NCBI): domain Eukaryota; kingdom Metazoa; phylum Chordata; class Aves; order Passeriformes; family Callaeidae; genus Callaeas; species Callaeas wilsoni. The sequence continues at coordinate 1,726 of VWPU01001859.1, read as the reverse complement.
AGGGAGATCCTTGCTCATTCTGCCATGAAACCCTGAGGTTTCAGGATGCATTAGGGACATTCCCCAGTGTGACCAGAGCAAGATCTGGAGCAGCTGCACACAGGTATGGCCATAATGGTAAACCTGGAGACACGCACATGACCTCGGGCAGAGCTCTGATTTGTAGCTCCTTTAGCTTGCTGATGGCTCCATATAAAATTGAGATTCTCATTTCTCTCAAATGTTTTTGAAGAAGGTCAGGGGGGTAATTTAAAATAAGAGAATTTTCCTCAGAAGTTTTCAGAATGAATTCCTTCCTTATGTTGTTGTGTTTTTTAACTTTCAGAATAAAATCATGTTGAAGTTGTCTTAAGAATTGCTACTGTTTTAAGAAACGGAAATATTACTTTTCAAGAGTAAACTCACACAATTGAGATATTAAACAATCCTAAATATATTTTAAAGAAATTTGGGAAATTTGATACATTTACAAAAAATATTGATATCTTGGGAAGTGTTACTTTCTTTCCCTTTTACAAAAGGGTTTCAAACAAGAGAAGTGTGGGAGTTTGGGAGGATTTTTTTTCATACATTTGTGGCAGCAACAGTCAAAGCACACTTTTTTATCCATCCCTTTTTGTTCAGAAAAAATGTTTTGTGGTAAGGGTCACCTTTCTGTCCTTCCACCAAAGTCATTCGGTAATTAACTTTGCTTTTTGCTCTTTCTCCTGTATCCAAGTATCTATCCCAGCCTCAGTTTTAAGGCTGGTCACACTGTTCTCCACCAGTTTCAGATCCTCACTTTTAACGTCCTCTGAGCTTCACCTGGATGTTTCAGGGCAAGGTAAATCCCCAGGACTCAGCACAAGCTGGCTGTGATACGAACTTGGTGCCATTCTCAAGGCTAAGCTCCCTGAGCTTCCTGACTGTCTTGTGTTTATGTACTGACAGAAACCCAGCCCCTGCAGTTACAGCTCAAGGATCTCCAAAGCAGAGACCCAATATGTGTATTTTTGTGTTCACATACAATTATGAGCATGGTTATCTCCAGCTGTTTGTATCCACATACCAGAAAAGTCCTTTTCACCTACTACAGCTTTATGAAACCAGTTTCACCCCTCTGCATTTTACTGGTCTGTGCTGGCTCTCACCATTTCATTTTGCTTCTCCTCTGCTTGGAGAGCTTGATTTAGGAGCCCACTTCCTGTTGACTTTCCAAGGAAAAGCCTCTTGCACATGTAAAACCTCTGCTATGTTCACTCTCAGGAGTAGGGAGGGAAGAATATACTTGCAGCCATGGAAATCTCTTAATACCAACTGAAAATTCATAGTCCTGTTGCTAATATATTATGGGGTGGCAAAATAGGCAAAATAACTTGTGAACTGAAAGAAGTACTTCCATCTGGGAATTCGGACATACCTGAAGAAACCACGAGTTTGGTTCCAGCTCCAAATGTAAGCTTGCCATAAGTCCCAGAATTGCACTGTGACACGATGCTTTGCAAAATGGTGCCCTGGGACGTGCATTTGCTGGATGAAGACTGGAGAACGTGGCAGTGCAAGGTGTTCTTGGAAGCAGCTCACAGAGTCACAGAATGAACTAGGTTGGAAAAGATCTTTGAGATCATCAAGTCCAACCTATGACCTAACACCTCCTCACCAACTAAACCACGGCCCTGAGTGCCACGTCCAGTCTCTTTTTAAGCACACCCAGAGATGGTGACTCTATCACCTCTCTGGGCAGACA
>VWPU01001858.1:0-21428 GCA_013398955.1 Callaeas wilsoni | reverse complement strand
GTGATGGAAATGACAAAGTCCCCGAGGTTCTTTAGCAAAATGCCTGTTGTGGACAAGGGGCTGGGCCACGGGGATCCCCTCTCTCCAGGATTTGTGCTGCTCAGTTCCAGGCAGTCTCAGGTCAGGTCTGTCTTTTCCTCTCTCCTGCAGCCACAGAATGATTCAATTTGGAAAAGCCCTCTCAGATCACCGAGTCCAACCATCCCCAGCCCTGCCAAGGCCACCACTGCCCCGTGTCCCCAAGTGCCACCTCCATAGGGCTTCGAAATCCCTCCAGGGACGAGGACTCCACCCTGGGACCCTGTTCCAATGCCTGGCCACCCTTTCCATGAAGAAATTTTCCCAGTATCCAACCCGACCCTCCCTGGCGCAGCTGGAGGCTGTTTCCTCTCTCCCTGCCAGAGGACAGGCTGTTGCTGGAGCCAGTTCCAGATGCAGGGGATGGAATTTGCACTTGGCATCCCAAGGCTGTGGAATCCCTGCCTGGAGCCTGCCCTCACCGCCAGGGTTTCTGGAGGGCAGAGGAGATCCAGGGGCTGGGAGAACCTCCCAGAACTGCAGCAGGACAGGATTTATCACAGCACTGCTGAGAAATCGGCACGGAAATTACTGCACTCACAGGAGCTGGATAGCATTGGATAACAGACTGGAGTATATTGGGAATTTCAATCAACCTGCTTCAGTCTTGGAGCCATTTAAAAGCTTTGCAAATTCTCCTTCCCTCTGGCTTTAAACTATTCAGCTTTTTATTCCAGATTTGCTATTTTACACTTTTCACAGGCGAGACATGGGAAGGACACTGCCGTCACAACCCAGACATGGGCAGGTTGCTACTTGCTCTCAGCTTCCCACCTAGGAAATAAAACAAATTCTGGGAACATGGAAAATCTGGAGAAAACTACCCTGAGGTGGCAGCTTTATAAAAGCAACCATAGAACGATTTCCTTGGAAATAAAAACTATCCCATTTATCTCACCATCTGTAAAAGGAAACCCTTTTCAACTTGACTTCCCAGCCCTCTAAACCAGATTTCCTTCTTTACCGATATAGGAATTATCTTCCCCTGTTCTGAGATCACTTCAGCACCTGAGCTAGCAGATCCAACAAGTGATTTTTGAGCACTGCAGTATTTCTGATGGAATGAGGCAAGGTCCTGAGCTCAATATCAATGCACTGCAGACAAGCAGGGAAATACTCTGATTCTTCTTCTAATCAGTACCAACATTCCCAAGTATCCGAGTTTAAGGAAAGTCGGAATGCTGGAGGTAGAGGGAGTCTATGGGTAGAGATAAATTAAATAGATCTTTTATGGCAGTCATTTGTCACCTCTTTCCAGCTCTTTCACCTTGGCTGNTGGCAGTCATTTGTCACCTCTTTCACCTTGGCTCCACCCACAAGATCCACATCTTTAAGCACCAAGTGACTCTTGGCTGAGACAAAAAAAACCAAATGAGTCAAGGAATTGTGAGGAGAAGGTAGCAGCCAAATCTCCAATTATTTTCCAGATCTCTCATTTTCAGAGAATCTTGAAGTGGTTTGGGTTGGAAGGCACCCACCCAGTGCCACCCCTGCCATGGCAGGGACACCTCCCACTGTCCCAGGCTGCTCCCAGCCCCAGTGTCCAGCCTGGCCTTGGGCACTGCCAGGGATCCACGGGCAGCCACAGCTGCTCTGGGCCCCCTGTGCCAGGGCCTGCCACCCTCCCAGGGAACAATTCCTGCCCAATATCCCATTAAAATCCATCCTCCTTCAGCTTAAAGCCCTTTTCCAGATCTCCTCTCATTCTGCTTCCTCAGTGCCCTCAGAGCCTTTCCAGAAGCTTCTCAGAGCATTTCCTATCCCATCCCTGAACACCAGCTGTGCAAGGCAGCAGGTCAGCCTCAATCCAAGTGATCCCTGCTTTGAAATATTCCAGGAATTTCTCAAGGATTCAATTGATAGCTGCTATTTCCACAGCCCTGAGTTCCAAAGAACAGCGTTTTGGTGGAAAGCAGGTTTTCCACGGCTGTAGGGATGGGTGAGAACAGGAGCTGGGGGAAGGCTTTTCCAGCCCTTTTTCTCCGTGCCCTTGGATGCCTCCAAGGCTTTCTCTTCCCACTCCTTTTCCTTGTGGGAACTTGTGGGAACAGAGCTCTTTTCTGCCACACATGACCCCACAGCCAGGCAAGGCCTGGGCAGCGACTGGGCCAAACCTCTGGAATCCCCCCATTTCCTGAAGTTTCCTCAGGATCGAAACCATCGCAGCCCTTTCCGTGGTGGGCTCACACTGCGGCCTCTCCACACAAACCACCTGAGGAACTCAGTGTTCCAGAGCTAATCCAGCATCTCCTCTGCTCAAATTTGTCTTAACAATTCGTGTGACATCGGGGGTGGTGGGGGTGCTGAAAAAATTCCACAGCTTCAAATCCGAACCCATGCTCTGGGAAAATCAGGTTTTCCTTTCAGGACCGTGCCACGCATTTCATCGAGGTTGGTTCTGTTGGGCCAAATGTTGCTGGCACCATCCAACCTATCCAGGAATGCAGCCAGGGAGACAGGAGGTGGTGCAGGATGCAGGGGAAGCCCTCGGGTTTGGGACAGGCTGGGGGACATCGGCTGAAATGCCACCAGGCTGAGCCCACACACGGATTTCCAACACACCTGGGCTGAAGCAAAGCAAAGCAACCCAAATTCCCCCTCCCAGGTGCTTCCCCTCAGCCAGCGATCTGTTTTCCATCAAAAAATCGAGGCCCTGGGAGAAGAAAAAGGAAAGGAACGTTTCAACACTTGGCCGTTTGTGATGTTTCTGCATTTTGATGCCTGGGCCAGAGGTGAAAAGGCAGCAAAATATTATTACACGGGATTATATTGACAGTAAACAGTCTGAGGCTGTTTCAGCTGCTGCCTTGGGAGGGCAGACAGGAATTTTGATGGCTTTTACAACTGGGGAAAACACCCAACCAAGAATTTTACTTCTAAATGTTTGCAGCAAGTGAAACCTCCAGAGCCCGGGGTAAAATGTGTCACTGCTTGGGGATGGCAGGAAAAACAGGCAGCAGAGACAGTTCCTGGCACCATCCTGCTAAAAACAGCCAGCTCTAATTGAGGATACAGGGCAAAACTGGTGTAAAATAGCAAAAAAAAAAAATCTCCTCTGGAATAGGCAAGAGAAAAACAAGTGATGAATCTTTAGTCTGAGAAAAAAAAAACAAACTGGCTTGAAATGGAAAGGGAACACGTTTAAATGGGATATTGGGGAGGAATTCCTCCCTGTGAGGGTAGTGAGGGCTGGGATGGAATTCCCAGAGAAGCTTTGGCAGCCCCTGGATCCCTGGAAGTGTCCAAGGCCAGGCTGGAGCAGCCTGGGACAGTGGCAGGTGTCCCGGCCATGGCAGGGGTGGCACTGGATGGGCTCCAGGGTCCCTTTCAACCCAAACATTCCACGATTCCATGAAAATCAATGGCGCTACAACAACATCCCTCATGCCGAATTTGCCTTTGGAGGCCTTTCAGAAAGGACACAAACTACCTGGAGGGCCCTTTTTTCGTTTGTTTTAAGCGAAATACGTGTCAGTATTTCCTCAGGTTCTCACCAGTGAATTCCAGCACCTGATTTCGACAGGAGGAAAAAGCAGAGCGCTGTTCACACACCACCACCAATACCAGCCACCAGGACATTTTTAATCAAACACTGCTCTGCAGCAGGCAGGACAGATCCCAAGCCTTAAATCATTCCACAGAACCATGCAGCAGGGAGAGCTGTCATGATGTTGCCTGAAATTTTCCAGCTTTATGATATTTTCAGGGAACCTGGCCCTCTCTAGGGGCTCTACAATGGATGGCAGGCCACAAAAAAGGTTTTTATTCTCTACAGTCTGGGACTTTGACACATTGTTCTCATGGTGAGAGCTGGCATTGGTTCAATTTAGAGTTTTGATGGCTGAAGTGGTGGCACAGCCTGAGCTGACTCGCAAATAACTTTTAAAATCCGAAATATGAGCTGCTGTCGACTCTCACTGAGAGTTTTTAAAAGCTTGTTCAAGTTTAAAGAGAAATCCAAGGATGAGATGAACCACTGGGAAAGCTTGGGGATGGTTTTATTATGATTAACCTGCTCTCACACACAACTGGAGCAGTCCCAGCAGGACTGAAATCTCCGAACTGGAGAGTTTTGGAATGCAAATCCTTTCTGTACAGGGAGGGAAAGGCAACGCCTTCTCCAACTGCCCTAAAAAAGCTCCTCCACCCAATAAAATCACAAACCCAACATCATTCAGTGCTTTTGGTTCAGCATCACCCACTTAGGATGGAGCAATGGAAAAAAAATGGTGGAAACCACATCCAGATGTGGGTGCTGAAATGCTGTTAGCAGGGAAATTTTCTCTTCTCGCATTCATTCTGTGAGAACTTTTCCTTTGCTGTGTAAGCTATGGAAACAATAGATAGGGTTTTTGTAAATAGCATTCATATCTGGTATCTTCTGACCTTGTGTACATTATATTAGGAAAAAACATTTCTAAGTGGGTGTCTGAGACTGTGACCAATCACCCTAGGAGAAGTGTGAGCACTGTTCAATTGCTTTATGGAACTAGCATATATAAATGGTATTGTAAATTTAATAAATAATTCATTCCTCGCTCTGACTCCTGCCTCGCTGCATCTCTGAACCCCTGCTTGGAAGCCCACATCCAGATCTGGAATTGGAGCGTTTTCTGCTCCATTCCACCTTCAATTTTTAGCACTGTCCATCAAACCAGAACAAAAATCATTTCCACACACACTGCTCAGATCCTTCCTCCCACAAGCACTTTTTCAGAGGAAAACCACAACCCTCATTTCTTCCCAGAGCCACTGCAAAGCCACCCAACAGAATCACTCGTGGGAAAGCTGCAGGAGTGTTAGAATCCATGAAAAGAGGAAAAAATGAATCTTTCTCTGAAGAGAGGGGCAAACTCAGAGCAGAAATCAGGTCACGCTCACAGTGTGGGTGCAGGCAGCTCCCTACGGGGTCCTGCCACCCTTCCCAAGGGAACCAGGAAAGGAATAGGTCAGCTTCCTTCTGGAAGCAGTCAGAGTGCCTGGAAACGCATTATTTACTAAAAAATAAATAGATACAACACTGCAAATGAACTTTTACGCTCCTGAGCTCCCACGGCATTCTGGGCATTTCATAAGCAACATTAGAACCTAAAGCAGGCAACAGAAAGCACAGGGGATCAGGGCAACGTGAAATATTTAGCATTTTATCAGGGTGCCTTGCCAAAAATGCATCCAAGTTCCCTAAAAATCTCTTTTCTCTTGTCTTCAGGCAGGTTTTCATCTTGTGGGAGAGGCCAGGAACAGGAGGTGGAGGGGCTGCACCACTCACGAGTCTGCTTTTCCTTCAGGAAAAACCGACACAGCCTTTTCTCATCTCAGAGAGGAGGAGGATGCTCAGGGGGAAGGCAGAACCTTTGTGATCTTAACTTTTTATATCTAGAACCATTAAAATTTTTATATCTAGGACCATTTAAATTTTATATCTAGAACCTTTTTTCTATATCTATCTAGAACCTTTTATATATTTTTATATTTTTACATATATATATCTAGACCCATTACAGGTTGTGTGTGTGGGTTTTTATCTAGAACCATTACAGGGGTTTTTTTAAAAAAAATATATATGTGTGTATATATATGTATATGTATCTGTATCTAGAACCATTACAAGGTTGGTTTTTTAAAAAATTTATCTAGAAGCATTACAGGTTCCCTCCCCCCCAAATCTAGAACCATTGCAGGGTTTTCTCTCCCTATCCAGAACCATTACAGGTTGTTTGTGTGGGGTTTTTTGTTTTTGTGTGGGGTTTTTTTAAACTCTAGAACCATTATAGGGGTTTTTTTCCCCCTATCTAGAACCATTACAGGTTTATTTTTAAAAGCTAGAACTGTTACAGGGTTTTTTTCCTATCTAGAGCCATTGCAGGGTGGGGGTTTTTTCCCATCTAGAACCATTACAGGGTGGGTTTTTTTAATCTCTAGAAGCATTACAAGTTATAGGCAGAGAGTTGTTCAGTTCCCCTCCAGTTATGCTTAAAAATCAGCCACCCACAGCCTCACTGACCCTGCAGCCGTTGGGTCACAGCTGAAATATTCCAGCCAATTTCAGGATGTGGGGCAGAAGCCAAAGTGCCCTGGGACAGGGGGTGAGGACCTTGGAGCAGTCCAGGACCCCAAATCCTTCCCCGCAGGAAACACCCAGGGCTGCGAACAAACCAAGCCCTTCCCACACCAGCACAATCCAGGTTTGTATCCCAGCTTCGGGTCTGGAAACCTCCTGGGGAGCAGGAACCAGATTCCAATCTCGGTTTTTCCCAATCATTCCTTATTGAAGCAAAGCCAGCAGAATGTAGGAATAATCACCCACCTAAACCTCCAACGTGATCTCACTTAATTTAAGTTTTCAAGAAGATTCAAACTCTCTTTTTCTTCCAAGTTTCTACTCCTGCTTCCCAAAGATTTAGGAAATAAAGGTGAGAAATTCTAGACGTGCTGTTAAAACCTTCTTGAAACGTTCATAACAAGTAAAATTCTCATGCTCAGAGGAAACACGTAAATTAAAACTCCACAAAAAGGGCTGGACACTGAGGAATTCAGGCAGCACTGGGGGGGGGGGAGGGGGTTCACCTCAGGAACACAGATCAAGATAATACCAGATGGAAAAGGAGAGGGAAAACTGGGAGTCAGAGGAATTTATAAACCAACTTCTACAGGGTTTCTAATCCAAAAGGTTTCAAAAATTAATTCATAGGCAGAGAGGTTTTAATAAGAAGGTCGGAGGATTTTTTTTCCTTGTTCCTCATAGCCGCTTTTATTGAGGAACCGAATTCTTCTGAAACGTCAAAATGAGTTGGAGAGAAACTTGTGGGAAACTTAATTCCCAGAGATGATAATGGCAATAACGATAATAATAATAATAATTCACAATAAAAGAGGGTGTTAAACACCTACCTCTGGCAGGACTGAGCACTTCGGTTTCCCGGTCCTGGCTGGAAGGTTGAAATAAGGATTCCTGGTTTATCCTGTACCAAGGATTACACACGGAATATTCCAAGGAGGGGATTGATTCCTTTAGCCATTGGTTTTTCTCATCCCTCGCTAACAAAAACCTTTTCAGGCAGGAGAAGAAGTACAACATAAATATATTAAAGCACATGTACTTCCAGTTCTGGCTCCTGCATTGGGCTCTCCACCCAAAATAAGCTGATTTTCCAAAAAAAGCTTCTTCAAAGGGACCTCGGGAGCTGAAAACCAAACTCGTGCCATGGCTGGGGTTGCTCTGAGGGAGAAGCAGGAAGTACAAGGAGGGCATTTAACACCTCTGAGTATTTAATTGACAAGGGCAGATTTGGGGAGGGGGTGGGAATTGGGGCTGTTCTCCAGGCAGGTGGTTCCAGGCGTGGTTAGAGGAGCACAGGTTACAAATAAAACCAAATGAGGATGAATCCCAGCTGGGCCCATGGTCAGGGCTGGTCTCTATACATCATCAGGTGAATCCTTTGCCAACTAATTTCAAAATAACTAAAATCCAGAATCAATCCCCCTTTGAGTTTTCCAAATAAAGAAACATGAAGCACGAATTTTATGCCCCTCATCTGGTGGATTCATTGCTAGCAGATTATCAAGAGAATATTGTCAGCTGAAATTTGACTTCAGACTCTTTTTAGGACACTGAAGTTCACTTATCCCAGAATTCTGCTAGCGCTGGACACCCAAAAAATAAAATAAATTATTCAGGAAAACAAGTGAGATGTGCCAGTCCAGATCTGAGGAGCTTTTAATGCACATCCATAGTTGGAGTCTGCCAAATTCTCTTTAAACTTGTGAGGTGTGGTGCTGCTGTCAAAGAGATGTGGCTGTAGTTGAAATATTTGTAACTCCAGAGTTTAATTGCTGTAGGGATAAATCCTTGCCTGGGTGGATGCCACAGAACAATTTGTGCAGGCTCCTGCTCTAAAAGGATTAGGAAGAACTTCTCTTTTTATAAATAATTTGCACCACTCTGCTTTAATTTGCTCAGAATTTGCCTTATTGCTGCTGCCTTCCAGTTTCCACTGTGGCCTGGCTTTTTTCCTTTTTACTCAAAAGCTCTTATCAGCCTCTGGATTTTGGGAAGCAGCTTTAGGAATAGGGATGTACTTCAAGGCAGATATTTTTACCTTGTGATATGTAAGATCCACTTCCTCCTATTGTTTTTTTTTTTTTTTTATTTAGCTGTTTATTTATTTAAGATTTGTTGCAGGCTTGGCTTTTTCATCCCACTGCTTGTTTGCAGGGAGATGGACACAGTTTGCTCCTTGGCTGTGACTTGGTTTTCCTTCTTCAAGGGACAACAGGCACCACCCTCAGAGTCAGGGAGTTATGGCATGGTTTGGGTTGGAAGGGACCTTAAATTCATCCAGTGCCACCCGTGCCACGGGCAGGGACACCTTCTGCTATCCCAGCTTGTTCCAGCCTGGCCTTGGGCACTGCCAGGGATCCAGGGGCAGCCCCAGCTGCTCTGGGCACCCTGTGCCAGGGCCTCACCTCCCTCACAGGGAACAATTCCTTCCCAAAATCCCACAAAATGTCTCCTCTTTCCATTTGAAGCCATTCCCCCTGAGCAGACAGGGGAATAATTGCACTTCAAGCCAGCAGAGGCTATCAGGGAAAGCAGAATATGAGCAAGGGTGGTGTTGGCTGAATTAATAATGCAAACACCAGGAACTAATTTTACCCCAAGTATGATCATTAAAATGTAATTTACTCCTAGCAACTGCTGATGGAGATAACTCAGTGCAGCAGCATTTCATCAGTGGCTCCCAAGGACAATATTTGTTTTAAAATGAGAGGCTGCTGCCCCGATAGAAAATAGTGATCCTGAAAAAGAGGCAGCAAATGATCTCTGGAAATGAGGTGAAAACAGGGTTGTCCTCTTGGAATTGTCCTTCCTTCGGCAGGTTGGCATCCTCAGCCAGGGAGCAGGGAAAGCTGGCATTTCACAGTGCCCGCATGAAGAAATATTAAACTGCAAACCCAAGAGGTTTAGAGGGCAGAGGTGGCCCCAAGCATCTCGTTTCAGCCTCAGCCACGACCGTAATTCAGCTGTTGAGATGAACCCTATCCAAAGCACGGACAGAGAAGGATTCCTCCTTAAAATCCGTGTCAAATGTGGAATTCTGTGTGGCGTACTTAGAAAAGAAAAGCAAAAAACAACAAAACAAAAAAGTGTTTCCAACAGAAAAGGAAATGCGAAATGATGAATTCCCTCAGCCTTGAGCACTAAGCTCACAAAGCATTCCCAAAATTTGTTCCTCAAAAAGCCTTTAGCATCACTTCAAGAAACTCAAGTATTACAGCCGAGGACAATAAGAAAATGTAATTCAGAGGGATATAAATCTTTTGTGTTACCAGACTTTGGTTTCGAGTGACTCCAGAACAGCACAAACTCCTTTTTTACTCCCAGAAATTCCCTTACAACCAACTCATTCTGGAGAGAAATCCCGGGTCTGCCCCTCACCTCAGCCTCACCTCCCACTCGTGCCTTTAAACCCAAGAAAGAGAATTAAACCAAATTTTCTTGGTAGGTCTAAAACCAACGGGACGCTGAGATCCTCTGGGGAAAGGGAAAGTTAATTAACAGTGAATTATCTTGAGAGAGTCGCTGCGAAGGCCCGGAGGCTCCAGGCAGGGCCATTATTGCCTCATTTAAGCTGACAGTGGCTGTCACCTCCTCATTTCCAGGGCAGGACTCAGCTCCTCATCATTTATTTTTATTTCTTCCGAGTTTTTTTTTTTTTCCACATTGTTGTTTCCCCCTTTCATTCAAGCTTAATGAAATTCTTCTTGCAGTAAGAATTCCAGCCTTGTGCTGGATGACTTTTCTTCCCCAAAAATGTATCCAGGTCCAAACAACATCAGCCCCGCAATGGGATCTCCCACAGCTACAAATCAGCCTTTGCCTGGCTTGATTTTTATTTCACAGCCGGATGTTTCAGGGTGATTTTTCTTTCCTGCTCTGGGTGACAAGGTGGGGATCGGTCACAAGCTGGATTTGATGATCCTGGAGGTCTTCTCCAACCTAAAAGTTTCCGGGATTCTGTGAAAAGAACCCCTTTGCCTTAAAGGATGGGACACAAAAGCCCTAAATCTCTGTCGCAGTGGCTTGGCTCTGCTGTGGGCACAGGGAAACTCAGCTGAGGGGCTGAAACTGGGTCAGTAAAATAAAAATTCAACAAATCCACCTTGGATTTCTGGTCATTCCAGTCTCCTACCCCACGTCCTCTCTCTGAGCAGTAGGCAGGGGGGATGAATGTAGCTTTACCTGTACTTCTTCACGAGGTGAATTAACAACTTTCTGCTGTCATTTGCAGTGAGAAATATGGAGAGTGAGGGTTATCTTCAGGACCACAGGAGTGTGAGAAAATTTCGGGAGGATGAACTATCTCCCCCCTTTTTTTGGGCTGTTTTCCAGCCAGCAGGAGAAAACTGTTGGAAGTTACTCTGAAAATTGATGACCACTGATAAAAGATATCACCGTGATTCGGGTTCCTTTGAATTATAAAAGCCATCTTTGGACTCTTGGCCATCAGCTGCTTCCAGGATCCAGCGTGACAAACGTCAGAGCTGGGTGATAAGTGATGCATTAACTAACCTGTGACCCCAAAAATATCTGTCTGGAAGGTTATACCCCAGTGCTGAGAAGGGCAGGTGCCCAGAGAGGTGTCCTGGGCATCACAAAGAGGGACAGAAAGAGGTGGCACTGATGCCTTAGGATTTTAGCTTTTATATTTTCATCTATTTGTAACCCTGCAGTTCTTTAGTGTGTAACTCTGAGCTCCATACAGAGTGTGAGCAACTGCTTTTCCCATTTTGGTCAGACACAACAATTCCTCTCCAGGCCTGAGAATCAAGGACACCTCACTGTCTCAGGCCCCGAGCAATGGAAACAAAAGTGCGTTGGGGGGAGCAAACTGAGAGAATGGGACTGCACTGCCTGAAGCTGGAATTGGACAATTAACCTCTGATATGCAAATGGACAGAACTTCTATCTGTCCCAAAAACGTGTGGCTGTGTCCATCCTGGGTGCAGTCTCTGCGAGACTCCTGCACTGCCCAAGGTGCACCCTGTGAAGGCCCTTCCATAAATCCCTGCCCTTTATCCTTTGCCTCTGCCCAGCCTCTGCTCCAGGGCAGCCTCTCCAAGGCATCAGCACTGCTGACACCCACTGAGGGCACAAGGTCCAGGCTGTGCAGTCCCTCGCTCACATCTGAGACACAACATCATTCAAACCTTTCCGAAATATGCAGGTGAGAAGCTCTGGAAAGGCAGATTGGTTTGCATATTCTTGGGAAAAAAAGGAAACTGCAAATTATAGAATTTGTGTCGAGCTCGAAGGAGTGAAAAATTCCGTACTCATGGAAATCTCTCCTCCTGCACGCCTGGAGAAGCTGTGGCTGCCCCTGGATCCCTGGAAGTGTCCAAGGCCAGGCTGGACGGGGCTTGGAGCAGCCTGGGACAGTGGAAGGTGTGGAAGGGGTGGAATGAGATATTTTTTAAGGTCCCTTCCACCCAAACCAGTCTGTGATTCCATGATTCATTCCAGTATAGACCAGTACGGTTCTGCTGTCTCTGGCTATGCCCTGGCACTATTCAATTTTATAGACATTCCATATGTGCTGCATGTTTTATGTGCTTTAATTCACAAATTTTCCTGATAGTTCCAGCCTTATTTGAAAGGCAGAAGAGTTAGTGCATGACAGATGATGAGTCAGAAAGCCAGAGTAAACACAGGAGGATAAATGGGAACTGGGAGATGATACCAGACTAATTTATCTTTATTTGAGAACTTACTCCTTCAAGAAAAAGGCAAGAGATCCACCTATCCTTCATCCGAGGGTATCCTCTGCGACAGCATGAAAAACGAGAGGAGAAAAACGAGAGGGAGGGTGGGAAGGAGTTTCCAGAAGAGGCTGAAAGGAGCACAGATTGTAGCTCACGCTGCCGGAGAGGAGCAGGCAGCCAGCAGCTCCCAGCACTGCCCTGGGCAGGGGGAGGTTTTGGCATCTGCCCCTCACACACCCTCCGGAGGGGAGAAAGGACTCAGTATCAACCCAAAAAAGGGATGAAAAGTCACTCGAAAATGTTTTTGTTTTCGGCACAGCATGATTATTTCGGTACCCAAACCCCGCGGGAGGCGAGTGTGAACTCGTACAGAAAACGTCAACGGCAGCACTTGGGAAAACAGCAAGTTTGGGGCAGGAGAAAAGACTGGAATTTTGGTGAAAGCTGAAATGCAGGAGGAGGAGAACTATGGAAGTGACAGGGAAACGGTGTCATATGGAAGAAAAAAAAAGTTTCACGATGGCTGTGACTGCATTTACTCAGGAAATGAAGGGATGCTTCTATCGGGGACTGAACCAAATGTGCAAGGAAGCAAAGAAAAGCACATTTTGAGGTGGATGTGCACGACTTGGTGGCCAGCATTTGCCATCTGCAAAAGGCACTGTGCCAGGAGAGCCCTGCAAGCCTAAACTTGATCAATTAACGCCTCTAAAGGGTTTGATTGATCCAAATTCATGAAGAATTTCGCAGGGAGTGAAGGAGAGGGGAGGTGGGTTTACCTCGGCCAGCTGAGCGGATTCAAAGGTAATTGTCTTGCTAATTTAATCCGAATATTTGCTGTCATCTCTGCCTGTGACACACACCAGAGTTAATTAAAAGTTCATCCACAAGAAGAGCAGCCGAGACTTGATCTCGCCACTTGAAGGAGCAGCTCCAGCTTTTACATTTTGATTCATTTTGATTCACTTTGATTCATTTTGATTCATCTAATTTAAACTTTGCTGATTCATTGCTTTTTGGCAATCACCCTCTGACTCCCACTTGCAAACCCCCTCAGGAATTTCTGTGTATTCCTGGCAAGACCTTAATAAACCCCAAAAACTCTGCCTCTCCTGCAAAACCAGCCCAAATTCTCCTCCTCGATCGGGGAAATATCACCTTTGGAACCCAAATCTGAGGGCAAACCCCTCTCAGGGACTGAAAGGCAAAGTCACAAATGTTTTCCCAGTATTTTTACTCGTGCCTGGAAGATGGGAGGGAGAAATAATTAACTTCATACGAAGCTAATTGTGGTAATTAGCTGTTGGAGATGGGAATAGTGTATTAAATATCAACATTCGTCATTAATGGATCATTATCAAACAAAGCTTTGTGCCCTACAAGCAGAAACTCGACTTGAAATGTGAGTCACAGCAGATAAAAAATGCCAGTTTATTCTCCTTAAAGCATCCTTAATATCGCTGGGACTGAGTGCTAAAAGGAAACGTTGACAGCACTTTGTCACCAAATCCCTGTTAGAATTTCCCATTTCAATTGAGATGGAAAAACCCCACAGCAGGGTTTTTATGTCAATAAACATATTAAAATACCGTTTTTAAAGAGGTGTGATTATGAAAAGTTAGATACATTATTAAATTGATATTTTTCTATTTTTCTTCTATTTTATATACCATTTATAGATTTCAAGCAAAGATCAAAGCATCCTTCAAAAGTCTTATTTCCTAAAATTCCACTTGCTGTCCCAGCAGTCCAGCCCCTTTTCCTCAGTGCTCACGGCTCACAGTTGGTATCTCAAGGAAACCCTTTGCAAAGCTAAAAACGAAGCAGTATTTTAATGTCACATGTGCCAAATGAGCCATTTTTGGACTATTTTAGATTAGCAGGTCAATCTTTTCCTGCAAATTCCCATTATCTCACCCACTGAGTTGCAAAGCCAAAACTCTGCTTGAGGACAGACCTGGATATAGAAGTTTCCTCCTCTAAAAAAGGATAAAATCTCTCCTTTAAGCTTATTTGTAGTAAGAAACTCTGATTCCCTGGCCTCCCATCCTGAACCAGCAGCTTTCAAACCCTTTTTTATTTCTTGTAGCTCAACAAGCCGTGAGATGTTTATTTATCCCATGATAGAAACCGAAGTGGGGGACCAAGAATCTCCAGGAATTCTCTGAGCTCCAGCACGCTGGGAACCTGAAGGGATGGGATGCGTAACTTCAAAAAAAAACAAAAGGAAGGCTGATGTTTCAAATTGCTCATTTGAACCTGAAACCTTTAATTAAGGTGTTAAAACTCTTTCCTGCTTGGGGCTGTTCCTCTTTTAGGAGGTTCCCAGGCAGCCTGGATTTGTTCCAGCGCTGCCCAAACATTTTCCACTTGCTGGGAAGAGGAATTTTCCCCCCCAGACAACTTCTTCGTGTGATTTTTGGGTTGTTGGTTGGATGGAGCTTTCCTTCCACAGGAAAAAGGGACTGGAGCTGAGCTGTGAGTTCTTCTCACTCCTGTTTTGCACCTCACAAGGTCTGAGAGAATTCCCAGTACAAGATCTGAGCAAATCCCTTGCTCACCTACAGGCTTGGGCACTGTAAAGAACTTTTATAGGCTTTAATCACCTTCAGACTGGAGGAAAATTATCTTAATATAAGCAAGAAGCTCCAGGGTAGAGTTCTAAGACACTTCGTAAAATATCTGATAAAATTTATTGATCTTTCCAAAAGCACTTTAAAGTAAAAAAAAAATCCCAGCAAGAAATGAACAGCAAAAATCAAAGTTTATTTTAAAAACAGTCTCTGCCGATCTGCTGCTGTGAAGTCATCAGAACGTGACTTATGAAAGTGAAATGGTTTTGCATTGGCTTTTCTTAGTCTGAAGAAAAATTAATGAGTTCATCTTAACAAAATGGAACAACTCACAAGGGCTCAGCAGAAGCAGCAACACTGTGCAAGTTTGGCCATAATGAAAACAAAAAAGAATAAAACAGAATAAAATAAAATAAAATAAAAAAAAAAAAAAAAAAGAAAAAAAAAAAAAGAAAAGAAAAAATGAAGAAAAAGAAGAAAAAAAAAAAAAAAAAAACAAAAAAGAAAAAAAAAAAAAGAAAAGAAAAAATGAAGAAAAAGAAGAAAAAAAAAAAAAAAAAAGAAAAAAATAAAATAAAGTAAAGAAAAATAAAGAAAAAGAAAGAAAAAGAAAGAAAAGCAGTCAGTTCTATCAAAAGCTGGCAGTTGTAGATGATCTAGGCTGATGTCAGAGACCACAGTATGAAATCCTTCACCAAGCACAGCAGAAATCAGCCCAGAATAAAAAATGCTTCCCTTTTGCTCTGTGGTTATCCAGGTGCTAAAGAAGTGTTTTCCTTAAAAGAAAGGCAAACACAGCTAAGCCGTGTGCTGTCATACTGAGTGGAAATTCGGTGGAAAGAACAGGTTAATGCTGGCTGATAGACGTGAGCTGGGCTTTTAAATGCCACTGCTGCCGGCAGGAGCAGTTTTCAGTCCCTGTTCCACCCAGATGATCTCAGAATCAACACCAGAGGTGTTCTTACAACTCAGTTTTCCCCTACTTCGAGATACCCTTTCCTCCCCCTGCAGTTCCTCATTCAGCACTTACTGGAGTTGTTCCCCTCCAGGAGCGTCTCAGAGCATTATCCAGAAAAATTCAGCATTTCCCAAAGGTCCTGTGCTGGTTTGGACCCAAATCCAGGAGGAAACAACCCGAGAGGGGCGTCTCTCTCTCTCTCCTGCCTGCCAGGCAAGCAGGCCCCGGCAGCACCTCCCCCACGGGTTTGGGAAACTAATTTCTCGAGTGAAAGTGAAAAAAACTATTTATTTAACAATACAGAGTTCCCTGCTGTCACGGGAAAAAAGGATATTGAAACCCCCTCCTCTGTCCCCTAAAAGAGGACTATGGATTTAAGAGCACTTTATGGAGGTAAAACCTGCAGGCCTGAGCTGGGCCGGGCCAGGCAGGGTCCGACGATCCCCCTTGGAGGGTCCCGCCGAGCAGGGCCGGAGATGGGAGCTGGGCTGGGATGAAAAGCAAGCCAAAAACAGCCCAAAAAGGAACAGAAGCCGCTGAGGCAGATCACAGTCCCTTCTCCGCTGAAAGCCGAAGAGACTAGAGAGCAAAAGTCCTCTAACCAACCAAATGTTGTCAGAATCAGGAGAGAAAAGAATGCAAACATTCTAGTTCCGAGGTCGAGCTGGCCGCTTTGAAGAGTTCTCTCGGCTTCTCTCTCCCCCCTTTGCAATTTAAAGGTTCACTAGAGATCAAGCAGGCGATGGGGAATACAGAATGGTCAGAGAATCACCCCAAGACAGGTCCCCAGGCGAAGAGTGGGGCAGGGAGCTGGGCTGGGCAAATTGGGGTGCCCAAATCCCAGGATGGCTTGGGCTGGAAGGACCTTAAAACCCATCCATGGGCAGGAACACCTTCCACTATCCCAGGTTACTCCAGCCCAACCTCGGACACTTCCAGGGATGGAGCAGCCACCGATTTTCCGAGCATGAAGAAATCCCAGAGCCGAGTGTCGGGAGCGGGACGAGAATCCCGAATTCTGATGGAATGTTGTTGTCTGGCACCATGTGGAGACAGAGTTTTTGCAAGAAGGTGGACACCTGTGCACTAGCCATGGGAAAAAGTGAGGAGAGCACGTAAAGAACGTACACAACGAGAGAATATTGATTCTTCGAGGACAGAAATAGCACCACAGAAGAATGTAAACAAGAGATAGCAAAGTGTCTGATGATTTGTGTGAATAGATGCACGGTAGCCGGGCGAACAGAGCCAGAGATCCAATTAAATCATTCCATGTTTTATGTGTGTATATTGCTTTGCCAATCATGTAATGTGTGGACGCCTGGACAGGAGGAGCACAGTGTATAATAAGGGTGCTTGGGGAGAAATAAAGGGGGCTTCTGCTGAATTCATATCAGATCGTGCGTAGTCCGTTTTTTCTCCCGCAGCACCATTTCAGCAGGAAAAACCAGTTCCATCCCAAAAAAAAGCAACAAATGCAGCTCCTCAGCAGGAGCTGCCCAGGGCCTGGACAGCCCGGGAGCACAGGGAGAGGGGCCGGAGTCCTGCGGGAGCAGCCTTGGGGCCCTGCGCGCTCCCAGGACTCCGAGGGAACGCCGCAATCCCAAAAACCCCACAGCACGCACAGCTGGGTTCTACAGGTTCCACGATCAATCATTCACCTCCAACCTGCTCCCACCACATCTCTTCCCAAGTGTTTTCCTCAAGGACTTCAATTCCCATCTCCTGCGGCACGGAATTCTAGACAACCCATATAAAAGGATGAGCTTCCTGATATTTTTATGTGCTAACAGCTACTTACAACTTCCTTTCCCTTCAGCCCTGACGGCTGCCAAGAACATGGAAACTTGGTTATGTATTGATTTTCCTCCCACAATATAACATTTAATACTCCCTGTTCTGTTTTCCAGCAAAAGAAAAAAACCAAAAATCCTGGGAAGCAGTGTTATCACACAGTAAAGCACAGGGAAATCCTAGTGCTTAACAAGGATTTATCACAGGCAAGTGTTGGAGCAGAGGGAAAATTGAAAAGGAAAAAGGAGAAATAAATCTGATTTATCACACCCTGTTTGCATTTGTGACGGGCTCCTCCTAAGTGATAATCAAGCTGAAAACAGAGATTTATTCCTTTTGCAACTGGATTAAAATAGAACTGAGACTAAAATAACAGCAATTAAACCCAGGAAAATAATTCACAGACTCGTTGCTGAAGTGAAACCTCCAGCTCTGCTCTCGGGCTGCCGCCTGCGTGGGGCATTGCAGGGACAGACCCCGTGTGTTTTGGGGATTTTCCATTCCTCCAGGTTAATCCAGACACAACCAAAATCCCTGAGAGCAGAGGTCTCTGCCCTGCCACGCTTTGTCCAGCCCTTTTTGGGAGGAAAAGCTGCCAGGGATGAGGAGGGACAGGGCTGTTCTTTGGGAACCCTCCAGCCCTGAGCTGGGCTCAAAGCACAGCCCCAGAATTAAATGTTCAGATGTGCAAACTCTCCTTTCATGCCCTGCATCGCTGCCTGCTCCCAAAATCCTGATTTATGAGGCTTTGACAGCTCCTTCTCTTCCTTATTTAGGCCAACACGTTGTTCCAGGGTACAGAAATCCTGGATATTTACCCCGTTGGGTAAAAGAACAGCCCAGATCCCTATTTCCATGGGTTTATCCTTGAATAATGAACCAAGGTGGTTGTTTCCTTGCCAGAGCTGCACCTTCCCCTGTGAAAAGCACAGCACAGAGTGCAGCTTCCAGAACTCTGTGATTTCCCAAGCTCTTCCATAACTTACTGATCATTCCAACTCTCCAGTGCATCCTGGCTGAAATGAACCGTGGATTTCCTGCTCTTTTTGGGTACTCCCTCAACTGGCGAAAGCTCTTCAATCCTGTTTAGTTTATTGAGGGGGAAATGGTGCAAATGCTGCTGCCTTGATGCTAAACCCCTTCCTGACAGCCCAGGAGGCAAAAATTGCTCTAAATTCCAGCAGGAATCATAGAATAGAATCACAGAATAGCCTCGGCTGGGAGGGACCCATCAGGATCACTGATTCCAGCTCCTGGCCCTGTGCAAAAACCAATCCCACCACTGGATTTCTAAAATTTCCGAGACCAGGAGACAGCAGAAATGGCACCGAATTGCAAGAACGTCCTGTAGCTCTTACCTGTGTTGGACTCCTCAGCTCACACAGCCGTGGAAAACCAGTGACAAACCAGAGGCAGGGCTCTGGTGACAGCAGGAGGGGGTCACCCCCAGGGCCACTTCACTTTGGGCATCTCCAAGTCCCCTCCTCAGCCCTCCTCCCAGCGAGGAATGGTTCCTCTGGGGCCTCATCCCAGCTCCTGATTTCATTCCCAAGGGCCCTCCTGGAGAAACCAGCTCCATTGTTTCTGGGTTTCCAAGGGAATCTGGCCCAAGCCCTCAGCATCCTCCCATCCCAGTATCCCACCACCTTTCCCACAAAAGCCTGCAGCTGGAATTAGCCCAGAGCCTCGTTACCTGCTGCAGCTCTTCCTTCAGGCACTGCTTTTGCTCCCAGGGATTGCAACTTCCCTGCTCCAATGATTTATTTAAAAAAAAAAATGATCTACTTTTCTTTCCCGTACACAAAAATAGGATCAGAGCACAACAGAAGCACAGAGAAATACAAATGGTGGCCTCCATGTACACAGTGAATATCACCTAAAACTGTCTCTGGAAAAGGGTTCTGGGGTGGAGTGTGGTCCTTCCACTGAGTTATCCATGGATTTCCCTGCCCCAGGATCCAGGTGAGCCAACAGAGACCACTCTGGGGAAGTCTGAAGCACCTGCAGCCTCCTGGGGTTCTGTTTTCCTGCATTTCCAGGGTCCTGCAGTGGCTTTTTGTCCCAGGGCAAACGGTCTCAAGGGGAAAATCAGGAAATCAGCCCTGACAGTCGGATCTGGAACTTTGTATCCTGGAGCAGAAGGAAACGTGGCCTCAGTGAAATCATTTCTTGCCCAGCTCTGAGGTCCAGTGTCTTCACTGGGTCTTGGGAAGGGTCCTCCAGCTCTGCCAGGCAGGAGTTTCTCCATCCTTCCCAGGTGAAATCGTGTGCCCGTTCCTTAGGGAATGAATATCCCAGTCCAGAGACAGCCTGGACCCTTGGACAGGGTCCCGCCCGCTTGGAAAAGGAAACAGAGGTTATCTTTTAAATGTCTTCTTCCTTGAAAACCCTGGAAAAATAACAATAGGAACAAAGAGATTCTGTCTGAAATATTTTAAATTCCATTCCAGAAATTTCATTTCCCCTTTTCGTGTAAATTTTCTTGGATGAGGCTTTTTTCAAACAGGGAATTAAGAAAAAATACATTTATCTACATAGACCCTCACAGGATACTGACTGACAAGTTCAATTTGCTCGTTCCTTCACTCCAGATCTACTCAAGTTGGATATTTGTAAGCCAGATATTTTTTAACACAATTTTCTACATTTTGGGCCAAGAAAAACTTACTTGGTACAGCTGGTTCTTCCCTCTCACGAGGGACTCGAATCTCTGACTTTTTTTTAGGTTCTCAGACAGTTTTTTGGGGGGATTTTTTGGTACAAATTTGCTTTATAGCCCCATTATACTACCAAAAAAAATTTGAATTATCAGCTTTTTGTTTTGGATGCTCAATTAAATCTGAAATTCCTCATGCAAGTTCTGGTCAGCTCCATGGGCTGGCACGGAGATGATTTGTGTTTGGGGCAAAATAAAGGGGGTTTGGTTAGAAATACTGCAGAGGAGAGGGGGCTGGGTGACCTCTGCCAGCCTGGTGTTCCCTGGGAACAAATCCTGGGAGTGAGGGCACATCTCTCTGGCTTTCTCATGGAATCGATGGTTTGGGTGGGAAGGGACATTAAAACCCACCCAGTGCCACCCCTGCCATGGGCAGGGACACCTTCCACTGTCCCAGGCTGCTCCAAGCCCTGTCCAACCTGGCCTTGGGCACTGCCAGGGATCCAGGGGCAGCCCCAGCTGCTCTGGGCACCCTGTGCCAGGCCCTCATCACCTTCTGAGCAAAGAATTTCTTCCTAAGATCTACATCTCCCCTCTTTTAGCTTAAAACCATTGTCCCTTGTCCTATCTGTCGGTGTAAGAATTCATTCTCCCTCCTTTTTATAAGCTGACTTTAAATACCGGACAGGGCTCTGAGCTCTCCCTGGAGCCTCCTCTTCTCCAGGTGAGCACCCCCAGCCCCTGAGCCCTGTCCTGGCATCTCCAGGACACCCAGGCTGCAAACGCATCTCTTACCTCCCCAAACACAGCCAGGAGGGCCGGCAGGGAACCTGCTTTGCTCCCGGGCACGGAAAGATGCCCAGCACACCTGCGTGGCAGGAGGTTAAAGCCCTTCCAGCGTTCCGCTGGGACGGGACACGGAGGGAGGGCGGCAGAGCGGCACCCGCGGCCGGCCCAGCGCGCCCAGCCCCCGCACCTGCGGTCACCAATCCTGCATAAAAACTTACCCCGCGGCCGTGAAAAGCAGCCCTCCGTCGTGCCCGGGCTCAGCCGGGGCGAACCCCGTCAGGCCTGGCCCCCGGCGTGGCCGGAGCGGGCGCTGGCCTCGGGCGGGGGTCCCCGCTGCTCCCCTCCGCCGCTCCGGCCGCCTCCGGCCGCCGCTTCCTCCTCCTCCTGAAATTCCCGTTATCGAACATCTTCTCGCAGTTGGGGTCCAGCGTCCAGTAGCTGCCTTTGCCTGCGGACACAAGAAGCCCGGTGGCGGCTCCCGCCGTCCCGCAGCGCTCCGCTCCCGGCCCGCGCCTTACCCGGATCGTCCTCGTCCCGCGGCACCCTGCGGAAGCAGTCGTTGAGGGACAGGTTGTGGCGGATGGAGTTCTGCCAGCCGGCCCTGCCGCGCCGGTAGAACGGGAAGTTCTCGGCCACGAACTGGTAGATCTGGCTGAGCGTGCGGCGGCGGCCGGGCGCGCTGTGGATGGCCATGGCGATCAGCGCCGAGTACGAGTAGGGCGGCCGAGCCGGCGACGGCGGCGACAGCGCCGGCCACCCCCGCTCCGCCCCCGCGCCCAGCACGGCCCCGGAGGGCAGGCACGGGGCGGCGGGGCCG
>VWPU01001857.1:0-14576 GCA_013398955.1 Callaeas wilsoni | reverse complement strand
AGCGCAGAGCCAAGTTGGAAACGCCCCTGCTCTCAAAGCAACTGTTTCAGGACAAGAGGGTTTCGCTGATCTGCCCCTTCCAAGCGCAAACTCTTCCTTGCACCACACTCAAAGGGCAACATGAACTCCTTTGCCCTAAGAAAGCTTTTTTCGCTCTCACAGAGTCTGGTAACAAACTTGAAAACATCTGGCAAAAACAGAGCTCACAAGAGTGCCAGCTGAGAAAGCTCTTGCTGCCTACAACTTCAACTGCACCTATCGGACTCCCAGCACACACTCTGCTATCGACACTTTCCTTCTTAGCTCTACATACCATCCTAAGCCTTCAACCTCACAGAGTCAGGATCCAAATGGAACGGCACCAGGGACTGCTCACACACTAAAGCTTATCAGGACAAAAAGCTCAAGAGCTTGACATTTGCATTCTCACTGACAGTTCAACAGCTCTAACCCAGAGAACTGCCTATTGGGAAGAGCCTTTAAATTCACTAAGACCACACAATGTGCGCATCCAAACTTGTTTTCTCTGCCAAAGAGAGGAACCAGAAGCCCATCTGAAAAGAAATGGCATACCCTCCTCCAATATACAAAACATCCAGGGACTGATGCCATACAAAGGTGCCTGGAGAACACTGCTACTGGGCATTACCCGCCTGCGGCACGGGATCACATAAGACTTGCAAGACTTAGCGTAGCTGCTTACGTTGTCCAAAAGACACGTGCTGCCAGAATTTCAAGAAGGTCACCTCTGAGAAATGGAAACCACATGCCAAATTAAATCTTTCAGGAGACCACCTTCCAAAGATGTATACTGACTCCATAACTGTATGAAATGAGGCAGTGCTTCCACAGCAAATATGCCAGGACAGAAAGTTGTTGCCCTTGACCTGCACGAAGCAGCTTCTTATCTATCTATCATAATGGGGCTACATGCTTTCCTTCCCATAAAAAGCATTGCCATTCTCATTCAGGAACTTACCAAATGAAAGTTGCATACCACTTCTAGTAGTGCATACATCCAACTACTGCTGCTACACAGAGGGGGCCACATCAGAAATCTCTTGCTGGACTATTCCTCCCCATAGTACCTTAATATGTTCTCCACCAACAAAGGCACTATGTCCCATTTGCTCCCCAAGGAAAAGCACTCTGAGTCACTTGGCCTTGCCTTGCCTTCAGTACCTTGCCTAGTTTTTCCTAGCCTACCCTTGCTTTACTTCCCTTGCCTATGTCTTCTTTGCCTCACCCTTTGCCTCGCCTTGCTTTGTTTTGCCTTGCCTACCACTCTCTACCTTGCCTTCCGTGCAGTCAAGGCAATGCAAACCAAGTGTAGGCAATTATGGGCAAGTCAAGGGAAAGGTAGGCAAGGCCAGAGCTATGAGGGGAAAGCAAATGGAGTGGTAAGCAAGAGAAGGCCCAGGAGTTATAGGTAAGGCTGGGCATAGGAAGGTAAGCCCAGTGATGGGTAGGCCAGCCAGAAACAAGAAGGGCTAGGTGAAGCAAGGTCCTGGAGGAAAGCAGTAGACAGGTCAAGGGTGGACCATGGGCATGCAAGGGAATGCAAGGCTAAGGAAGGGTTAGCAGAGCAAGGCAAGGAAACTGTTGGGTTGCCAACACAAGGAAAGGCTGCTGAGAGGCTACATTCAAGGATTGCTGGTACTCAGACCAGCCAGGACAGAATGCTTGGTCCGGCCTTGATCCCGCCTGGGCAGTCTCTAATCTGCACCCAGAACACTTGGCCTAACTGCTTTCCTTCATATGCTGGAGGACTGCCATTCTGGTCTCAGAGGCCAAGGCCAAAATGTGAATTGCCTGTCCAAAATTCAAGACATGCAAGTATTGATGCCAGACAAAAGTTGCCCAGACAGATAAGTGTGGCAGCATGCGTCCTGCCCTGGACTTCCTCTCATGTGATCCTGAAACACTGGGGACACATGAGAGCTTTGAGGGTAGTAGGGGAAGGAGACAGGGCAGGGCAAGGCCAGGAAATGTCATGAGAAAGGGGTCTTGAATTCCAGGTGTGGGAGGGGTGAGGAAGGTAATGGAAGGCAAGGGAGGGGTTCTAGGGCAAGGCAAGGCAAGTGGTGCTTTTGCAAGGTGAGGCAATGCAAGTGCTAGAAGGAGAGGGAAAGGCAAGAGCTGGACCTGGACAAATGGGTGAAGAAGTCAGGTGGAGGATGGGCGAGAAAGTCAATGCAAGGCAGTGGAGGAAAGGCAGTGTGTTTGGGGGGGGTGCGATGTGCCAGGGTGTGCAGGTTATGTGTACGTGTGTCTGCAGGGAGAGGTGTTTGCGGGGCTTTTGTATGAGGTTGTCTTGGGGTGATTCTATGACCATACTGTATTCCCCATCACCTGCTTGATTTCTAGTGTACCTTTAAATTGCAAAGGGGGGAGAGAGAAGCCAAGAGAACTCTTCAAAGCGGCTAGCTTGACCTTGCATCTAGAATGTTTTGCATTCTTTTCCCTCCCATTCTGACAACTTTTGTTGATTAGAGGACTTTTGCTCTCTAGCTTCTTCAGCTTTCAGCAGAGAAGGGACTGTGATCTGCCTCAGTGGCTTCTGTTCCTTTTTGGACTGTTTTTGGCTTGCTTTTCATCTGAGACCAGCTATCATCTCTGGGACTTGCTCGGCGGGACCCTCCAAGGGAGATCATCGTACCCTGCCTAGCCTGGCCCGGCCCAGCATAGGACTGCAGGTTTTACCTACAGAAAGAACTCTAAAATCCATAGTCCTCTTTTAGCGGACGAGGGAGAGGGTTTCAATATCCTTTTTTGCCCTGTGACAGCGGGGGAATCTGTTTGTTAAATAAATAGTTATTTTCACTTTCACTCGAGAAATTGTTTTCCCGAACCTGCGAGGGCGGGGGGGGCTGCCGGGGCCTGCTTGCCTGGCAGGCAGGAGGGGGAGAGAGAGAGGGACGCCCCTCTCGGGTTGTTTCCGCCTGGATTTGTGTCCAAACTGGCATAGAGCGCCAGTGCCAGTGGGAGGCACCTCACTGCCAAGAATGTGTGGGAGTGAAAGGAGTAAGATGAATGTGTCTTTACAAACAGACTGTTTGAATCTCCTTGTAGACAGGGCTCGGAATGGATAGATAGTGCAGTAACAGAAGAAACCTTTTGTTCTAGGAGTTTTACTAATCAATACAGCTCAGCCAAGGCCGTGTTAAATTCCTGAATCCAGAGCAAGAGAACAAAGTCGAATTAGGAATAATTTGGTTTTCTTTCTTTTCTATAACAAAAGGGGGGGAGGAGGTGCATATTTGAGTGGGGCCTAGAGTATGCGATTCAGGAAGCCTGTACATTCTGATTACCTTGGCCAATGGGGAAAAAGAAGAGGATGATGCAGCCAGAAACTTAGGATAAATAGGGGGCTATGTTACTCCAACTATCTGAGAAATCCTATGGGAAATGCCCCATGGCCTCCGCTTTTATTCAGATTAAGTCACAGGACTTCTCTGTGTCCTTTTTGGACATAAACTTCTGACATCGTGGATTGATTTTCTTAACAAAATGAGGACTCATCCGAGATTTTTCCACCATCCAGAGGCATCGGGTCGCAAGTGGAGCTGAAGGCACCCCTCACCCAGCTTTGGTGATCAGCTCCCTTCGGTGGCAGCAGGTACCGGACAATTGTTTGGGCACCCGAGAGTGTCCAGGAGACAGACGAGTGGCAGACCAGGGTGTCTGCGAAGAACCTACAGGGAAAGTCCACTGAAAATCTCATCAGTCAATGGGATTTTTGTGGATTAAACCTGAAAGGGCACCCATAGAGGGTAGTGTAGGTAAAGCTGGGAAGGGGTCTTGGCAAAAGGGATGACGATCCCGAAATATCTCTGAAGAATGCCTTGGGAGAATGTTGAGGTAGCTTGCACATTCTCCCAGAGGTAATCAAGGAAAATCCATGCCCAGAGGGCCAATAAGGGTAGTTGAGAGGGAGTCTTCACACAATCCATGCTCAGACAGGGCCAGTAAGGGGAGTCAAGGTGGGGTCTTGGCCACAGGAGATGGATGGTGTTGGTATGTCAGGAAATGATTGGTTGAGGTGGAATGTGGAGAAATATGGTTAAGGCAAGTAGCAGCAGAAGGCATTTATCCACAACATTTGCTAGCTGATCCCGGGCCAGCTGCAGGTTCTTTGTATCCCCAGCTTTCAGGACAGGGAAAACAAGGAAGTCAGGATTTAGAGGTGTTTCTCTATGATGGGACGTAGCAGGACCAGGCGCGGAAGTGCCGGACAGGGAGCATGGGCTGGGGGCCGGTGACAAGTGGTGAGGCTGGGACGGGGCTGTGGGGCAGCTGGGGCTCAGCACCAGGTGGTACCTGACCCCGCTGCCCCTTCAGGCAGGGGTGGCAGTGGCCCTCCAGCCCCCATGAGGCTGCAGAACGCCCTGGCTGCCTGTGATGCTGCCGGCTGTGCCCACTGGGTGTGCTGACAGGGGCCACGTTTGGACACTGTAGCAGGATGGAGACTGGCTCTAGTATATGGTGAATGGTGAGGAAGGTGAGCACAAGGAGAAGGAGGAGGAAAGAGTATGTGGGAAATGCAGACTGTACTTGGAAGGATAAGGATTTTCTTTTTAGGATTTTGTTTGGATCACTGGAGAAATCACTGGAGAAACAAATGATTTTGAGCTGTGGGAGAATGAGCAGCCACAAGCAGCAGCAGGGTGGCGGCTAGAGGAAGGGCAGAATAAGCCTCTGGATGAACTGGTTAGAAAGATGCAGCAAGTGTATATAAGAAGGGAGGTAGAAAAGCTGAAGGCAAAGGTGATGGCAGAGTTCTTACAGTTGAAGAGGGATAAACCAGGGCCCAAGAGGGTCCCCCGGGACAGAAGGGATGGGATTGGTCACAAGGACGTGGCAGAGGCATTCTCTCCTCAGCAGAGAGGAGAGCTGCCTGAAACAGATTTTTGGGAAGGAATCAGTGGGGACACTGGAAGCAAGAATATCCCCAGAAACGGCTGGATCCTCAGGAGGAGGAAGTCCAGGGATTAATGGAGATGGATTGTTACGGGTGTCAGGGGTTCCCATTATACCAGAGACCCACCACACTGGAGCCCTTGAGGACATTTAGGGTGAGTGCAGACCAGGAGATGTTTCCTGATAGACACAGGGGCCTCTCGATCCACATTGAATTTTATCCCTAAAAGGGAAGAATTGTCAAGGTGTTCTTAAATTATTCAGGGGGTCAGTGGAAAAGCAGAGTGGATGTGTTTTATTCTACCATGATTAGTAGATGGGGGACATAGGTTTGAAACGCATGAATTTTTGTTTTTTCCTAATTGTAATTGTAATTGACAGGGTAGGGATTTGCTGCCTCATTGGGAATGTAAAATAACATTGTAAAAACTGATACAGAAGCCAAAACTATTGGAACTTTGTGTCAAATGTCCGAGAAGGTCTATGCTGCAGTAAACCTAAAAGTGTGGGCAGTCCCAGGGAAATCCAGAAAATTAGTTATGGAGCCTCTCCAAACTATTTTGAAGCAACCAGAACAAGTGGTGTCTAAATAGCAATATCCTCTTCTCAAGGGAGGGAAAGAACGGCTTACAGCCTGTTACTGAGTCCCTGTTAAAGGCAGAGTCTTTTGGAGCTGTGGATGTCTCCCTGTAATACTCTTGTGCCGCCAATTGAGAAACGGGATGAATGGCCACCAGAAGGAAAGCAGAATTTTAAACGGTTAGAAGAAAAAAGCAGATTGACAGAAGCTCCTGCCCTAGCCCTTCCAGACAGGGAAAAAAGATTCAATTATATATGGCTGTTAAACAGGACCATACTAAAAGAATTTTAGTTTGGGAGCACAGGGGAACAGGGCAGCCTGTTGCTTACTTTTGTAAGACGTTTGACCCAGAGGCCAGAAGCTGGCCTCCTTGTCTGCAGAATTCTGCTACCATGGCTTTAATGGTAACTGAAGCTCAAAAACTGATGACAGGACAATGTTTTCTTATTAAAGTCTCACATCAAATGAAAGTTTTGTTAACCAAAAAATCCTCTAAGTGGATGTCCGATGCTCAGTTACTATGGTCTAAAACATATTTAATGGAACAGAAAGATTTAGGATAGAGAAGTGGGGAAGGCTTTAACCCAGCCACCATTTTGAACATTCCTGGTAGAGGGGGACCAGGAAAAAACCCATGACTGCATTCAAGTGAGAGATCTCCAGACCTGGGCTAGGGAAAATTTACAAGACATTCCCTGGCCTAAGGGAGAAAATGTGTTTATTACTGAGTCTTCAGGGCTACTAGGAGGGAAGCGAGTTACAGGACACACTAATCATTAAGGGAAGGGAATTAGAGGAAGGGGGGTATGTTGCTGCCCACACAGTCAGCTCAAAGAGAGGAGCTGTATGCACTTGTGAGAGCCTGTGAAGTAACATTCTTACTGCATCTAATTTTGCAGGTGGAGTGGCTACACGCATTTAGAAAACTGTAGGAGGAAAGCAGTTTATTAACGTGAAGGGGAAAAACATTAGCTCAAGAGAGCTTAATTACTTGTCTGTTGGAGGTGGTGAATTTACCAAAATGGATGGCAGTAAGTACTTTAGGGGACATCAGGCGGGGTACTCGGAGGAGGCTGCAGCTAATCGATTGGCGGATGAAGAAACTCAGAAAGCAACACTGTTGCCAGAACTCTCAAAGATCCTCCCTTTGCTGCCAGTGACTCAATCACTGCCAGAGAAACTGTCTTTTCCACCAGAGGGGCTGCAGTTATCTGCAGTGGGGCAGAGAAAAAAGAGGATAATTGGTTTCCAAGGATGGCAAACAATGGATATCAGAAGCTTTGGCCCTACAAGTATTAGAACGACTCCATGAAGGGAGCCATTGGAGTTCTCGAGGATTGGCAGCAGCCTTCCTCAAGATATATGTTGCTGTGGGTCTTTTTAGTCTGGCAAAACAAGTGATTGATTGGGTTCCCGAGACTGTCCAGGAGACAGACGAGTGACGGACCAGCGAGGTTCGTGAAGAGTCTGCAAGGAAGAACCACTGAAAATCTTACCAGTGAGTACAATGGGATCTTCGGGGAGTAAAGCTAAGAGGCCACACAGGGAGGGTAGCACAGGTGAAAGAGGGCACCCATGGAGGGTACAAAGGTAAAGCTGAGAAGGGGCCCCGGCCAAAGGGATGACGATCCCAAAATATCTGCGAAGAACCCCTTAGAAGAATGTCGAGTTGGTTTACACATTCTCCCAGAGGTAATTAAGGACATGGATGCCCAAAGTGGGCAATAAGGGAAAGTCAGGAAAGGGTCTCGAAAATCCATGCCCAGGGCCGGCAATAAGGGGAGTTGAGAACGGGTCTTGACAACAGGAGACAGACGAATGGTGTTGGTATGTTGGGGAAGGACTGGATGAAGGGCACTGTGGAGAAATATAGTTGAGGCAAGGAGTGGCAGGACCAGTGTGGGACTGGGAGCACAGGCTGGGGGCCTGTGGGGAGATGTGAGGCAGCTGGGGCTGAGCGCCAGGCGGCACCTGACAACACCACCCCCTCCCTGCAGGGGCTGCAGTGGTCCCCCGGCCCCATGAGGCTTTGAGACACCCCGGCCCCTTGTGGTGCTGCCACCTGTTGGTGCCGGTGGTGGAAGAGGAGGAGGAGGAGGAGAATGAGGAGGACGAGGAGGAGAACGAGGAGGACGAGGACGAGGAGGGCGAGGAGGGCGAGGAGGAGGAGGGCGAGGAGGGCGAGGAGGAGGACGACGAGGACGAGGAGGATGAGGAGGAGGAGGAGGACGAGGACGAGGACGAGGAGGAGGAGGACGAGGACGAGGACGAGGAGGAGGAGGACGAGGACGAGGACGAGGAGGAAGAGAATAAGGATTTTCTTTCAAGGATTTTGTTTGGGTCACTGAATGATTTTGAGCTGTGGGAGAATGAGTACCCATAGCCAGGAGCAGGGGGGACTAGAGGAAGGGCAGAGTAAGTCCCTGGATGAACTGGTCAGAAAGATAGAGCAAGTGTATATCAGAAGGGATGAGGAAAAGGCAAAGGCAAAGGCAAAGGCAAAAGTGACAGCCAAGTTTTTACAGCCTCTGAGGGATAAAATGCAGGACCCAAGGGATCCCCAGGGATAGAAGGGACAGAGATGGCCACAAGGACATGGCAGAGGCATTCTCTCCTCAGCAGAGGAGAGTCAACCCAAACAGCGATTGGGAAAGACTCAGTGTGCTATCTGCAGATCAGAGGGACAATGGAAGTGGGAATGGCCACAGAGACAGCTAGATCCTGAAGAGAACGAAGTCCAGAGGGTAATGGAGATGGATTGTTAGGGGTATCATGGGTTCCCATTATACCAGACACCACACTGGAGCCCTTGCTAAATTTTAAGGTGAGTCCGGATTGAGAGGAGGTGTTTCCTGATAGACACAGGGGCCTCTCAAGCCACCTTGAATTTTATCCCTAAGGGGGGAAAATTGTCAAAAAGATCTTTGATTATTCAAGGGGTGAGTGGAAAGGATGAGCTGGTGCATTTTATTCAACCACTATTAGTAGATGTGAGGAATAGGTTTGAAATGCATGAATTTCTGTTTGTTCCTAATTGGGATTGTAATTTACTGGGAAGGGATTGGACAGCTAAAGTGGGAATGCAAATTAGTATTGTGAAAAATGATACAGAGGCTAACACTGTGGTAACTTTGTGTAAAATGTCTGAGAAGGCTCGCGCTGAAATAAGCCCGGAAGTGCGGGCAGCCCCAGGGAGATACGGAAAATTAGATATAGAGCCTCTCCAAATTACTCTGAGGCAACCAGGACAAACCTACAGCCTGTCACTGAGTCCCTGTTAAAGGCAGGTTTTTTGGAGCCATGGATGTATCCCTGTATCCCTCCTGTCCTGCTGCTTAAGAAACCAGATGGAACCTACGGAATGGTGCAGGATTTAAGAATAAGAAATGAAATTGTCAAACCAAGGCACCCCACAGTTCCAGATCCATATACCACCCTGAATTAAATCCCTTCTTCACATCCGTATTATTTAGTACTGGATTTAAAGGATGCTTTCTGGGTGTGTCTGATTACAGAAGACAATAAACAGTATTTTGCCTTTGAGTAAGAACAGGACGAAGGAGGGAAAATGGTAAAATAACAATTGACATGGATAGTTCTTCTGCAAGGATATACAGCCACCAGGTTTGTTTGGGCAAGCTTTGCAGAAAATATTAAGAGAGTTTACTCCAGCCTCAGGAGTTAGGATGTTGCAATATGTGGATGATTTGCTTTTATCAGGGCAATGGGGAAAGGTGTTTGAAGAGGCAACTATGAAGCTGCTTAATTTTCTTGCTAAAAAGGAACTTAGACTGTTTGAAAAGAAAGCACAGTTGGTTAAAAAAAAAATTAAATATTTAGGACACATTTTGACTGGAGGGCTACAGGGTAGTAATCCAGAAAGAATGCAAGGAATTTTACAAGTACCAATACCCCAGACTAAAAAAAAACCAAAACAAACAAACAAACAAAAAAACCAAAAACAACACAAAAAACCAACACAACTTTATAGCAGATTTTCAGGGAGGATGAAATGAAAATTTTTCCAGTTTAGCTGGACCTTTGTATGACTTTTTAACCCAAAACAGTCTTAATGTTGTGGCATGGACACCAGAAGGAGAGCAAAACTTTAGAAAATTAAAATACAAATTGGTTAATGCCCCAGTCTTAGCTCATCTAGACTCAGAAAAGGAGTTTGAATTATATGTGTGTGTTAAACAGGGCCGTGCTAAAGGAATTTTGGTACAAGAGCATGGAGGAACACAGAAGCCTGTTGCTTATTTTTCTAAGCTGTTAGACCCAGTGGCCTCCTCATCTTCAGAATTGTGCAGCCACAAATGTAATGATAACTGAGGCCTAAAAACTGACAATGGGAGGATATCTGATTGTTAAACTTTTACATCAAGTTAAAGCTTTATTAATTAAAAGAGCCTCTAGGTGAATGACCAGCACTCAGTTAGTACAGTATGAATCTTGTTTAATGGACCAGGAGGACTCAGAATTGAGAAATGGGGAAGGGTTTAACTCAGTCTCCTGTCTGAGCAGCCCTGAAGAAGGGGGCCAGGAAAAAAACCTATGACTGCATTCAAGCGACAGATTCCAGACCCACAGTAGGGAAGATTTATCAAACACTCCTTGGCCTGAGGGAGAAAACATGTTTATTGATGGGTCTTCAAGGGTGATAGAAAGGAAGTGAGTTCAGGGCCAGCTCAGATAGCGGAGCTGCCTGTGAATTATAGCAGGACAAGACAGTGAATATTTCTACTGATTATAAATATGCATATGGGGTGATATATGCATTTGAGAAATTATGGGAAGAAAGGGGTTTATTAACCTGAGGGGAAAAAATGTTAACTCATGAGAGTTTAATTTCTCACCTGCTGGAGGTGGTGGATTTACCAAAAGGGATGGCAACAATACATGTTAGGGGACACCAGGCAGGGTACTCAGAGAAACCAGTAGGTAACCGACCGGCTGATGAAGAGGCTTGGAAAGCTGCACTGTTGCCAGGAATGTTTAAGATCCTCCCCTCACTCCCGGTAGCCCCATTGTTGCTAGAGGAAATGTCTTTTCCACCAGAAAAACTTGAGATAATTAAAGATACTGGAGCAAAGAGGGGATAATTGGTTTACAAGGGATGGTAAGCAGTGGATACCAAAAGCTCTGACCTTACAAACATTAAAACAACTTCATGAAGGGAGTCATGGGGGCTCTCGAGAACTGGCAGAAGCCTTCCTCAAAATATACACTGCTGTGGGTCTTTTTACTCTGGCAAAGGGAGCTATTGAAGGTTACTTGATTTATGCTAAGGCAAATAACAGGATTACAAAGAAAATTGCCAGGGGAGGGAGGCCTTGGGCTGTATGTCCCTTCCAAATATTCCAGGTAGATTTTCCTGAGATGCCCTGAGTGGCAAAATTTAAATATCTTCTGGTAATAGTATGTCAGCTAACAAGGTGGCCACAAGCATTTCCAACTGTTATAGCAACTACAGGACCAGTTATTAAGGTATTTTTGGAACAAATAATTCCAAGATATGGGATTGTGGAAGGAATAGTGTGGGAACTTTTTCTTGGTTTGGACGGTCGGGATGGTTATAGACGAGAGATTTTTGTGGTTAGGTTTTAGAGGGTGTAGTTTATTTATGAAGGGCATGGGTATAGTGGCCCTGCTTGGAGCTGCTAGTTGCAGCTCGAAGCAGGCTAGAAAAGTAAGAGAGCAAGAGAAGCAAAGGTAAGAGTAAGAGAGAGTAAGGGTGAGGGGAAGTAGTGGAAGTAGTAAAAGGAGAGGAGAAGTGGGTGAGGAGAGAAGGAAAAGAGAGGGAGAAGAGCACGAAGAGAGCGAGACTCTCGTTTACAATACAATAATTCTTTTTCTGTGTTGAATATTCTAATTTCCATTAACCAATCTAGTACAAGACACAAATCCTATAGTATTTACATACAGCTTATAAGAATTGTTACATTACTATATTGCGTTACCTTTTAAACTTTAGAAACTACTCTTTGGCCCCCTGCTGCTAAGCTAGTAGGGTGTGTTCTGACCCTTGAACCTGTCTGCAAGCAGAGGGTATTGTTTAACAGAGAGGGGATTACCTTAGGCCGACCATACCATTGTTTTCCAGTTATTCAGTAACTAAAACTTGGTATCTCAAAACTTACTTTCATTTCAATCTCACTTATAGTTTCCCTATTCTCAGCATCTTTTACCAAGCAATCATATTTATAAAGCTTTCCTGTTTCATCTTCCCCAACAGAATAGACTCAGATAGGGGAACTTACCTTTACAGGAAAAATTCTTCAAGGCGTTATGACTGCTTTAGGAATACAATGGAACCTTCATACTCCCTGGCAGCACAGAGCTCGGATTGAAAGAATTAATGGAGAAATAAAGAAACACCCTTTTAATCTCGTGATAGAAACTCAGATGCCATGGGTGTGGCTCTTGCCACTGGTTTAGCAAGAATGAGGGCTAGACCAAGAGGAGATATTCAATTATCTCCCTTTGAATTGATGTTGGAATTCCTTACCCTTCCACACTCAACCTAGTGAGGGGGTGAAAATAAGTGACGTATATTTAAAACAATATATGTCCAGGATACTGTCTCTTGTGAAATCCCTTCAACAGGAAGCTCAGCTGGCACAGACTCTACCTTTGGACTTTGCTGTTCATAACATCCAACCAGGGGATTTAGTCCTCGTTAAGGAGCGGAAAGAAGCACGACTGGTGGCAAAGTTTCATGGCCCATTCCAAGTGTCACTGACCACAGAAACAGCTGTCAAGACAGCTGAACGCAGGTGGACACATCACACTCGAGACAAGGTCTCTGAGGCCCTGGAGATTTGGACATCTCAGCTGGAGAAGAAGGATGGGAGGCCACGAGTGAGACACTGCAGGAGTGGAGCAGAGGCAGTAGCCAGTGCGTCGACATTGAGGGAAGCCTCGTGTGCCTACCCACAGACTGTCTGCTGAAAAAGTCTCTAGGGGCATCCCTCCTTTCGGATCTGCAGTCACTGGGGGGCTAATACTTGCTGTCATTGTTTTCTTTATGTTAAGCTGTTTCTGTGCCTTCACTTGCCACAGGTGGTGAGAAGACAATGTGAGAATTAGATCAGGTGATTAGATTACACCATTAGAATGTTTTTCTTCATAATCTTACCTTTATATTGTCAGTTTGGTTTGAGCCAGAGGTGAGAAAATAGTTTTTTAGTCCTAGGAGAAGAAGTAGCACAACCCTTTAACTTTAGCAATTGTTAGGTCTGCGGAGGGCCAGGAGGATATGAAGACTGGCCCTGGGTGGCCTGCCCAGTCGAACCTAAATGGTGGGCCAGCAGCCTGGGTGAGGTCCATAATGGAACAGGATTTTGGGATGAGGAAGGAAGTCCATGGGGACTTCATTCTTCTGCAAGACGCACTTATTGCCTAAATAGAAAAGGAGGTGTATACATGGGAAAAAGTGTTTGTGACTGGAATTTATCTCTGGGTTTAGATGGTTGGACTCCCACCTGCCCTCTTTATGATTCTTCCAAATAGCAAGGCAGATAGAATCCGAACGTGTGTTAAGCTGACTAATGGTAGCTGAGTAAAGTGTTCCTACCGTAATTACCAAAGAGATTTTGAAGGCTGTAAAGCAGTGGGGAGGAACAGGGTTTTTTGGCCCACTTATTTTTAAGCTGCCCCCGAGAGAATTCTGTAAGTACGACACATGTTGTCCGTGACTGTCAGTGGAAGTGACAACACCAGAACAGAACTCAAACCATTTTTAATAAGTTCTGGTTCAGATCTAACAAAACAGATCTGGGATGCAACTGTAGGTGGAAACTACACGTGGGAGCTTAGAAATGCAAATATTGTGATTCTTATGGTAGGGCAACTATTGTTAGAGGACCATTAGGCCCAATAAGCAAGCTGTGTTTTGATCCACCAATTGATGATGAAAATTGGGAAGATCCTTTTGCTAATGGAACATGGGCTTTGAAAAGATATCACTGGATTTGTGGCCAACATGCTTGTCACAGGTTACCTCCAAACTCGTCAGGGATATGTTATATGGGGCATATTAGACCGTTGTTGCTTTTCTTACCACAAGTTCAAGGAAATCACTTAGGAATCAAAATCTATGATGATCTAATTAGAGAGAAGCAGTCAACTGATGCAGCCCTGGCTGGAGGGAGCACCCCAAAATGGGGAAAAGATGAACGGCCACCAGAAAAAATTATACAGCATTAGAGCTAGACCAGCCACTTGGAATCCAAACGAATTAATGTCAGATGCCAGAGAACCCATTTATAATTTGAATCAAATAATTAGTTTACAAGCTGTCTTTGAAATAATAACCAACCAGACAGCTATAGCCCTTGACCTTCTTGCTGACCAATCCACTCAAATGAGGAATGTCCCATGTCACCATGGGATGGTATCAGATTATCTATTAGCAGAAGAAGGGGGAGTATGTGGAAAATTAAATTACTCAAACTGATATGTGCAAATAAATGAAAATGGAAAGGTAGTGAAAAAATAACAAAGAGAATAAGAAAGTTAGCTCATGTACCGGTCCAAACATAGAAAGGATGGGAATGGGACATATTTTTGTGGTTACCTGGTAGACTATGGTTTAAACAAATGCTTTTTTCCTCTTATGTGCTGTAGCAGCTCTAATGTTTTTACCAAGCATGACACCTTGCTGAGTGCAGCTCATTCAGCAGGTGATCAAGGAAATGCTGGTAGTAGCCATGCCTGCTGATCCAAAAATGCCTACAAAAGGACTGACAATTATGTCACTGCAAACAGTAGCAAACCCAAAAGAGACCCAGGAACAAAAAAATTAAGTCAATTGAGAAATTGAGAAAATAAGAAGAGGAGGGATTTAAAGGAATGAGAAAGAGGTGTCTGTACAAACAAAGTGTGGACCTGCTGGAAGATAAAGTCAGACACTGAGAGGTGAAAAAAACAATGAGCGGAACTATAAATTCCACGGGAATTTCACTAACTGACACAAACTGTTACTCACTCAAGTCTTGAGTGATAAATACCTGGACTTAGAGAAAAAGAACAGAGACAAAAGGAAAAAGAAAAAGGCAGACGTAGGCAAAGAAAG